>OY757545.1:19220863-19242938 GCA_963584105.1 Alviniconcha strummeri | reverse complement strand
CTGCAGCGCATATGAATCACAGTATACACACATGCAATATGTCTTCACAACCACACAGCTGCCACGTCATGAACAGGTCTGGCAGTGAGGCCACCAACAGAAACAGCTACAATTAAGCTGTGGCCAGTAAAGGAGACATTTTGATTTTCATTGTCACACACAAATGCAAGATGAACGTCTATCATGGAAGAGAGAAAGAGAGAGAGAGGAGAGAGAGAGAGAGAGAGAGAGAGAGAGAGAGAGAGAGGGAGAGAGTTATGGAAGAAAAGCTCAGTGAATTTCATAAAACATGATCATTTTTCCACATCATGAAATGGGCTCAAGCAACATGTACTGGCTGCTGCTCCAAAGGAAAGCAAACAAAACCGTATCTGCCACTCGAGCCTCTGCCAAAAAATGCCAATTATTGTTCTGTGTGACCTTTAGAATGATCAGGCCTTTTATCTCCTCATGTCTTTTCAGGTGCCTGTTAGTCAGTAGTACAAAACACAGTGTCCACATTCAGGTATGCATAGAATGCAGACACTGGGGTATGTCCGCATGGAACGCAAGTGTGGAGAAGCATGAACTGCGCACACATAAAGTGGTGTCATCAGCAGTTTAACAGGTGATGGTGACATGTCTGCAGATATTTTAACTGTAAATCTTCATTTTGTCACAGTGCATACATTACAAACTATTGGACTCAATACAACCAAGATAATCAGGCTATCAAATGTTTGATCACATCCCATGTTTATCTTTCAGGTGCTTATGGTACAACACAATGCTACTTTACCTGCAAACCTGTTTCATCATGGGGTGTATTTCATTAATACACTGCGACAATTCTGGAAGTTCAGACAGGCACACATGAGCACATTTATTTTCATCTGGCATTGTTGGTGACAACTGCAGCTGAGTAAGAATAAAACACAATATAACTGTGACAGCAAGAATAAAAGGTGTAGCTTCTGACAAAAATGATTTATTTTTATTTTTATCATAGTTAGAACCACAGCTTTCTAAGAAGCAGTTAGCAACTAAAACTCTTACCCAATCACCCATGCATGTGTTTATGCATATGCAGATGTGTGCCTGTCACATCTATACTGAAAGTTAGGTTCTGCTATGTACGAAATCAAGATCAAGATGCCAGAACCACTGCCACGCCCACTGGGCAGATGCCTGGGGAACAATAATGGCACATGGTGAACACAACTTCAAAATTCATTTATCAATGAATTGATTAAATGGCTCTCATGATTGTATGAACCAGGTGTGTGTGTGTGGTGTGTGTGTGTGTGTGTGTGTGTGTGTGTGTGTGTGTGTGTGTGTGTGTGTGTGTGTGTGTTTGTGGTGTGTGTGTGTGTGTGTGTGCGTGTGTGTGTATGTGTGTGTGTGTGTGTGTGTGTGTGTGTGTGTGAGTGTGTGTGTGTGTGTGTGTGTGTGTGTGTGTGTGTGTGTGTGTGTGTGTGTGTGTGTGTGTGTGTGTGTGTGAGTGAGTGAGTGAGTGAGTGTGTGTGTGTGTGTGTGTGTGTGTGTGTGTGTGTGTGTGTGTGTGTGTGTGTGTGTGTGTGTGTGTGTGTGTTGTGTGTTTAAATTCTGACATGTGTCTCACATTGGTAAATGAAGATGAAGTGCGGCAAAGAAGACAACTTAACTGATCTGCCTGACAACACTTGTAACTGCTTTTCTCAAAGACTAGGGATAGTCCTTATCAGGAACAAACAAAACACACATCCTGGTACAGGTAATGCTAGCACCAGAGGTGATGAGCATCAAATGCTAGGAAGCATAATCACGATGAAGTAAGACTCTGAAGGCAAATGCATTCAGATATGATCGTGAATTTACAGTCACAGCAGAACAACTAAAAATGCAGTGTGTGTTAACCCCTTCATTGCCCCAACCTGTAAAATTTCCAGGCTGGAAAGTGCACACACACATGCCTGCAAACAGACTTTTTTTGTGTGGTCCTAAGTCAAACAAATCCACTTTTAATACTGTGCTAAAATGAGAGAGAAAAAGGCTAGGGATTTCAAATTTCGCATTTTTGTTTTAAGTAACGAAAAGGCCAACAAATCATCCAAAAGCTGCATGATGTACCTGCGCTAGCACAGTTCCAAAAATCCCTTCTTTCCCACGCCCAGATCCACAGCACAACTGAAGAAGGGCAGACACGCAATAACTCAGCTAAATGGGTCACAGAAAATGTAGTCAAAGCAAGTCCCACTCTGAGAGCAACCACTGTCTGATTAAGTATGCAGACACAATGTATTCCACACAGAACTTAGAGAGCAACAGATGCCTACCGCAAGACATTCAACCTGGCTGGAGTGAGGGGAGGGGTGGAGGAAAAATATAAAACAAACCAAAGAATTCCCCCAAACCATCCAACCAAACAAAAACAATAACAACAACAACATGAAAACCCCACAAAACAGGGGTAGGGGTGGGGGTGTGGGAGTGGGGAAAGAAAGGAAAACTACAATGAAATAAAATCAATAAATTCATAGCATACAGTGTGTAACACTGACTGAACATGCCCGCTGTGCCCCTTATAGTCAAATACAAGCAGCAGGATGGGACAAATCCTTTACTAGCAGCCACAACTGACACTCCTTGCACTGCTAAAATTTACCACAGACTACCCACCCCAGTCTACTGCCAGCATCTCACAGGACCATCCCAACAAACAGAAATTACAATTACACCACCTCAGTAAAATAAATCCATGCTTTAAAAGGGGGCTGTCCAGCATCAAATAAAAAAGAGAGGATTTTTTTTTTTTTAAAGCAGACAAATTCACACCACGGAATAGTGCACAACAAAGCAATGATCAAAATGTTTTCTCACAGGTTAGGCAAATTAATGCATCATTTTCAAAATAGTTATCATTTCATACAGGTATACAGTACAATTGGGCCATTAATAATTCATATTTGTGGCATGTCTGGCGGATCATGACAAACAAAAAACGAATCACACAGTCGCCATTATTTCATGCAGGCATAAGAACGCAAAACTGATCACAAATTCTGGTAATAATTTTAGGCAACAATCACCCACAGTAAGAGTATTCATCCATCTCAACACTGGGGCATACACACATACAGACATCACATGTATGCACTGATGCATGGTATGGCCATGCAAACGTTGAACAAATTCAGAGTTCACAAGACTGGGAACAATCCAGTGTTCACAAAACTGGAACAAATTCAGTGTTCACAAAACTGGCCTGGGAAAAAGATCAGTGTTCACAGGCAGATATGATGATGCTAAAACTGTTTTGCATTCTAAGCTCACAAAACATAAAGTTTGAGATAAGTTACACCAACTGATATTACAGTATAAAATGGACACGCACAAACACCACACTGTCATTACCACCATTCACAGGAATATCCTTAATTAGTGACACTGTCTCTGCCGATCATAATTACATTCATGATCAATACTAGACAGGAGACAAGTCCAAAGATTACCTAAGATTATATAATAAGCAACAAATGCAAAAATGCCAGGTCAAATAAAATGCTTTTATGAGGTCACAACTTTGAAGTGTTTGTCCAGTATGTCTTACATCCTTTGGAAAAAATGAAAAAGAATGGCCATTTGTCTCTACAATATACTTTAGGAACTGGTTCTCATACTGAATTATACTTTTGACATCTCTACTAATTCTTGCGGAAGTCATTGGTTGGTTGTGTCTATCAAGACAAAATGATAACATATCACACTAAACCGTCATGTACTATTACAAACAACAACAGCAATTTTTGTTTATCTCGCTTCTTGGAGTGTGTGTGTCAATCAGTCAATGTTTTATTTCATGTCTGTTCACAGCAAGGTAATATTAGCCTCCCCCCCTCCCCCCCCCCCCCCCCCATGCATGCGTTGTAATGTTTTTGTGGGGGGTTATGGGTTGGGGGGGGGGGGGGGGAGAGAGAGAGAGAGAGAGAGAGAGAGAGAGAGAGAGAGAGAGAGAGAGAGGGAGACAGACAGACAGACAGACAGACAGAAAGACAGACAGAGAAAAGAAGAAGGAGAAGAAGAAAATCCCAAAGCTCAAAAGAACACTGGGGTTTAATCTGCGCTAACTAATGTATAGTAAATTTGGCACAAACAGGGGAGGGGAGGTGCATGTGTTTTGATCAAGACAGAAAACAGGGCAGAGCATACTCCACCAACATTTGGGTCAGAATTTAACGTAATGTGACTGATGCAGATGTAAAGCAATCAAACACCACACCAGTTGGCTGCTGCAGTTGTTGTTTTTACTATGCTCTGAGGCATTAGGAGCAGTGTCACTATAAAGAAGACCTTCCGCTTGTAGCTTCACCGTTGCATTAAGAAAAAAATTAAACTATCAACGTCATTTCATGACTAAGCACCAGTGAGAAATTAAAAACAATAAATGACATGATTGTTTCCCTTTAAATCGCTCTTGGAACTAACATAGTGATTTTTGTATGCAACAATTAGTTACTGCAGTAAGAAATATCCACTTTTGGGTACTAAGGTACTATGGTGTGGTTTCCTATTGTTTAACCCCCCCCTCCCCCCACCCACCCCCCCAACACCTTTCTTTTTGTCTGAGTCTCTGTCAAAAGGCAAAGCATGCTGAGTATTAGTACTCAAGCTCATCAGTTTGTAAGGTCTAAGCTACAGCATTATTTTGTGGCACTGCATTACAACTGGCTTAAAAACGTCTGTCTGGCACCATGCAGTCTCTCGGTTCAGTTTCACTGACTGAAGCGCAGAGCCATTCTTCCAGCTGAACTGCCCATATTAGGTCTCGGACATATGACTTTCAAGCAATCTTGATCTTGCGCAAGACCAGTGACACCAATGATCCAGCAATTGAACATCTTCATCAGCTGATGAGACCAGAGGCCAACACTCCAGTAATCACACAAACATGATATGACCAGAGGCTGACAATCCAGTAACCATGCCAAATTGATGTGACCAGAGGTTGGCAACCCAGTAACCATAGGATAATAGGATAACAGGGAAATTACAGAATGCTTTCAAGCCCAAAACACAGAAACTGAGGGCAGTTGGTACTCCAGCAATCACATCCCGCACTCACAGTCTTTTGACTGCTGTCATTGGACAGGATGCTGACACTACAATGGTCACATTCAAAGACAACAAACAACCCAATGATCTCGCCCGTAATCACATTTAAAGCCAACAACATGGTCTTGCTGGTGATCACTTTCTAAGCTAACCCAGTAATCTTGCCCGTGATCACACAATGACTTTGTTGTGAAGCCAACAACATGGTCTTGCCTGTGAACACATTCCAAGCCAACAACCCACTGATCTTGCCCATGATCACACAGTGACCTTACTTGTGATCACTTTCCAAGCTAACACCCCATTGATCTTGCCTGCGATCACACAGCGACCTTTCCTGGGGTCACATTCAAAGTGAACAACCCAAATGATCTTGCCCGTGATCATACAGTGGCCTTGCTTGTGATCACATTCCACGCCAACAACCCAATGATCTTGCCTGCGATCACACAGTGACCATGCTGGTGATCGCATTCCAAGCTAACAACCCCGTGATCTTGCCCATGAACACACAGCAACCTTGCCTGTGGTGACATTCAAAGTGAACAACCCAGCAGTCTTGCCAGGGCCTAACTGCTGACCACAGGACCTGATCAGGAGCTGAGGCCAAATCAGCGAAGTGAGCTCCAGTCCTTTCACCTTGGACCACAGCCAGCACTCTGTCAGCCACACACAGGCAACAGACAATCCGGGAGCAGTTAGTTCTTGGAGTTTCACGTCCCATCAACCGCAGAGTGTCACCTCAGCGTGAGATCCAGGAGCAACAGCAATCTGGGGGGGGGGCACATTGTCAGGTACAGTCCAGGACTTCACACCACACACTAGCGGATTCACAACGGTTTGCTTCACGTCACTCCACACTCTTTTTTGATTTGGCTGGTGTACTGCGTTGTGAGAAGGTGAGCAAAGAAAGACGAGGAGACAGCTGCTGTCACACTTGAGCTGGCTCCGTTTCGGCCGTGGTCTCCCTTCGCCGGGTCAGTTTATTCAATGCTCCGGAGCTGTCGTTCACAAAGGTCTGAAAACAGAAGACAGTTTTTATTACACAAACATGCATTTGAGAGTAAAATATGGATGTTTCCATTTTGTTATAGGGGTTCAGCTGTAAGAAATTTGAGGTTAAAGCTTACACCCACTCCCTAAAACCCCCCACATTGTCTGAAGTAATACATCTGTTGTGATGATGACCAGTAGTGGTCTCTGCAATGTATGAAACCAGATCCAGATCCATGGGCAGAGTATGCATCATGTTATGCCATTAACTACAGTCCAGCCAAAATCAAGCATGATTAAAACCTACAAAGGTATCCACTAAACACATGGACACACCTGCATACACACACACACACACACACACACACACACACACACACCTGCATACACACACACACATACACATGCACACACATACACATACATGCACACACACACATCGGCACAAATACACACACACGCACACACACACGCATACACACACACATACACACACACATACATATGCATACATGCACACATACACACACACACACACACACACACACACATATGCATACATGCACACACACACACACACTCACACACACACACACACACACACACACACATAATGCAAACATTTGCACGACGACTGTCAGAGAGACACAGGGACAGACACACATACGCACACAGAACAAACCACTGACCATAAGGCGTTTGCTGGCAAAGTAGGGTCTGTCTGGGCTACCATCATTCATGTCACAGTCTTCACAGAAACACAACAACAATGCATCCATCACCATCTGTAAAAAAAAGGAGAAAATGCCACATGTGAGAAATGAATGGACCAGACCCCCCCCCCCCCCCCCCACCATCCCGCCCCCCAGGAAAGTGAAAAGGAAAAAAAAAAAAAAGAGAAAAAAGTGAAAGTAGTTTGCACAGAATTCTACAGTAGGCGCAAGAGGCAGAAGTTCAACTCAACAAGTGCAGGACTGTTCTTTAAAATTTTTGCCATCAGCATGTGTAGCATCATCTTTGGTTGTGCACATTTTTTTTTCATGACAGTGCATTTGCTGACAACTGCAAGTTTCCAAAAAAGTGTTTGTGATCGACCCCTGACTGGTGTCTACCATTCCTCTGCCCCGAAACAAAACTTCTGTGACTGCTGTTCACGCGTGTGCAAGATATGTTGGGAGCGAAGGGGTGCTGCAGGTA
This sequence comes from Alviniconcha strummeri, assembly GCA_963584105.1. NCBI lineage: Eukaryota > Metazoa > Mollusca > Gastropoda > Provannidae > Alviniconcha > Alviniconcha strummeri. Next base: position 19,235,678 of record OY757545.1, on the reverse strand, counting down.
CTGAAGTGAAGTGAGATGAAAAACTGCCTGCCTCCCTCCCCACTGATGACAGACGAGTGTGGAGATTCTTGCGGGATCTTCTTGCTTCACCCAACCCCTTTAGTTCAGCTACTGTTCTGCTCCTAAACTGCTGTGTTGACAATATAGCCTACAATGGACTATATTCACGTTAAGCACTGACCCACTGTCCACCAATGTGACAAATAATTTGTACGAACAGCTGCCACGTGGAGAGCATCTTAAGAAGAACATGATGATGTAGATCTTCCATCTGAAGTGGTCATCAGCTTGTTCCATCCAAAACAAAACCATCTCCATTTGGCTCTACATCAGTTTCATTTACATAGTACCAACAACAACCAAAAGGAACAAACTGACAAACACACAAACAAAACCCCACTCAATAAAACATGCCCTGCTCTGCTTTTATGAGCAACTAGCGACTATGAAGTTCATACGGGATTATGCTGCATGGTCTAGGGGAAGTAACTCTAGTCATAAACTGATATATCACTGATTGTTTCCCTTGGGGAGTTTAACTCTTTCTCTCCCTTCATCCATGAACCAGGCTCACAAGGCACGTTGTTCTCTGTACTTGGAAGTCTCATTTATCTGGAAGTCTCATTTATTTAATTTTCTTAAAAGATGCATTTACTTGTTCAGAAATGTGTAGTGTGCGTGTGTGTTAAAAATCTGTAGTGTGTGTGTGTGTGTGTGTGTGTGTGTGTGTGTGTGTGTGTGTGTGTGTGTGTGTGTGTGCATGTGTGTGTGCATGCGTGTGCATGTTAGGAACCAGCAATGCGTGTGCATGTTAGGAACCAGCACAGACAAAGAGTTCACACATCTACACCATTTTCTTACCTCATACACAGACAGAAAGCAGTGGGCCACAAAATATGCAAAGACACACACCAGCAGGATAGGAATGGCAAAGAAATGAAGATCACTCCGACTCTGAAAAGAAAACAAAACAAAATTAATGGTCACACATGCAGTCCTCTCACCCTATGGAATGCATACATTGTCAATGTACAGTTAAGCCCGTTCTTAACTGGGCGAATGTTTGTGCGCCAAACATACTTTGGACACTTTGATGAACTATGATTCGTTTCTTAATTGAACTTTTAGTTCACTGAATATGGTTCAGACAGTCCAAACTTTACTTCATTCTCAACTGGCTTGTAATGAGATGCAAGCTTCGGCCCGAACTTTTGGCAGATGCACCGCAGACAGCATGATCCAAAAAGTCAAGTCAATATACTTTCATCATCCCTCACAGGGTAATTCAGCTAACTGCTTTCTCATTCTGGGTCTCCAAGACAAGGCTGCGCCTCCCACAAGTCAACAAATAAACAAATTCCCTCCGAAGCGAGTGAAGAACCTAGCGACACCGTCAACTATTTTTATTTTTTCTTCATCCACAGGAGAGCTCTGCTCTCAGCCAATCAGAGGCAATGATCGTCAAATAGGGCGAATGTTCCCAGAACATGCTGAGTGAAGCTTTTTGGACCCCGAATATAGCTTCGACGAATACTTCCAACTAGGTTTGTGAAGAAAAGTTCGCCCAATTAAGAACCAACTAGCTTTGCCAAATACTTCCAACTAGGTTCGTGAAGAAACATTCGCCCAACTAAGAACAGGCTTTACATTTACCAGGTGACCCTTGGAGCACTCAGCTGGGGGAATAAGTAACTTGGTGTTTTATGCCTGGTCGACCATTACAGTTACATTAGGGCGATCAGCTGGGGGAAGACTACAAAGTTCAGGAGATGTGTAAGAGCCGAGGTAGCTGTCCTGGGCTCCCTGTCCTGATGAGCCTTACGGTTTCTGTGGACGTAAAGCAACACTGAACCATGCTTACGCACTGGTCACAGTTTGTCCCTAATATGTCAACTTGACATTCAAAGACATTAAGCTCTACACCAGCAGCAGGGAAGGCTACAAGGAAAACAAGAAAACAGAGTGGCATACCTTCAGCCAGATCACGCCGACAGCGCCGGTGGCAGCCATGACGGCCAGCTTGGCCAGGAGCAGGAGGAAGTCCCCGATGCTGTTGAGTGCCGCCACACGCAGGGCGTTGCTGACCAAAATGTTGAATGCCTGGAACAACATTCCTTAGGTTAACTTAACGGATCTAGTCAACAGTGAAAGTCTTGACAGGTTGAAACACAGTTTATCAAGCCACAAAGTATGAATCCTCACTATCACCTTACAGAAGTGTCACTTTGTATTTGAAAAAGATGGGGGGGAGGGGAGGGGGAGGAAGGGCAGCTTAATTAACCTAAAAGGGCTGAGAAGTAGAAAGACAGAATTCCTAGCAGTGGGTAAAACATGCAAAGCTATGTATTCTGACTTTCTCTCTCTCACAAAAAAAAAAAAAAAAAAAAGAGAGAGAGAGAGAAAAAAAAAGAAAGGATTTTCCCTAGTTTTAGCAGTTCTGGATTGTCATCTGATGGGACCTTTTGGTACTCCATCCCAGGAGAGGCAAACAAATTCAGAGAAAGACAAAGAGAAATGAAAGCTGCTGCTTTCAGAGCAATATTATACATGCCACCAAGAAAAAAAAATGACTAATACAATTACGGCTGAATAATGCACACACAAAGAATGAAATTTATTCTCTCTCCTCTTCTCCCTTCCCCCTTTTTTCTGAAACATCTTTGCACTCCTTCCAGTTCTAGAAAGCAAAACCAAACTGGTTGGGAGAATAATAAACAGTTCATGCTTTGAGACTCTGCCTTATCTTCTTTTCTGGTGTTTACATCCAGAAACTGTACGGTTTATCAGGGACGGGGGAAGAATGGGATAGGGAATGAGAGCCCAGGCCCACCTCCCTCTTCACACAGCTCCTGAGCTTTGAGTGCCTTTTCAAAAATTGAACAAATATTTAATGGGTTAAAGAGACACAGGAGTGTGTGAACTGTGGTGCTCACTGTTTACATATACACGTACTTTTTCATTTTGCTTGACAGTGAACATTTCTCCCTTGCAATGGGCTTGGAGAAACGGCACATAAAATAATCCACCTTATCATCATTATCAACAGCCAGTGGGTGTGAGAGTATGTCAGGGCAGGTACCTCTTCAAGGTTAAATTCTGCTCTTAATTAATGAATATACTCACTCTTCTTGATGATGAACAGTAATTTCTGCCACTCACAGCTGCAACAAAGAAGACATGGTTTTATTAATTACAGCACATAATTTGAGATATACTTCCCAACTTCATTCTGAGTCGCTATCGCATTTGATTTCATTGCCACTGAGATGTATCTTTCAGTCATGTCATTACATCAAAGCCCAGTAAACATGCCGGATCCGACCCGGAAGCATTTTGGTTACAGCCAGCTATGGCCATTACAGCCAGTGTGCAGCCGGAATCGGCCCGGGTTGTATATGCTGGATCCGACTTCCCTCATCCGTTTCAGTTCTGTTTTTCCAAAGAAGGCATGGATCATATTGCGCAAAACTGACCCAGATCTGATCTGGATGGTCTGGTCAGGGTTTGGCCAAACACATCTGGTCAGGAAGCAAGCCTGTGTGCAGGAATGATCGGGCCTGGTTTCTGGCAGGACGCAACTGGCCCGCTACTAGTTTCCCACTTTTAGACTCAGTACAGTTCTTCTACAGATGTCCCAAACAATACTGTGTGAAACCAGCTCGGATTTGATTTAGTTCTGGCTGATTGTGTCAGGTTTTGGCCAAACGGATCCCGTCTGGAAGCAAGCCAGTGTGCAAGAATCATCCAGCCTGCTTCTGGCCAATGCTTCCCAGATGATCCAGACCAGATGCGAATCGGATCTGGCATGTTTACCGGGAGTATGCCTAAATACACAGTTGTTGTTGTAGTCTCCTAAGTACAAAAAAGAAAGAAAAAACAACCAACACGTGGGTTACTCCCACATTCAGAAAAAAATGACCAAAATGCACAAAGTATTGTAACAGATCAACTGGGCAAGCATACTCTTCACACATGCATTTTTCATGTCTTCCTATTTTCTGAAATCATCCTGTTCTCACATACATGATGGTCCATATGTCACCCCTTCACTATTTGACTAATGATTACCAGTGTCACCCCTTCACTGTTTGACTAATGATTACCAGTGTCACCCCTTCACTGTTGGACTAATGATTACCAGTGTCACCCCTTCACTGTTTGACTAATGATTACCTATGTCACCCTTTCACTGTTTGACTAATGATTACCAGTGTCACCCCTTCACTGTTTGACTAATGATTACCAATGTCACCCCTTCACTGTTTGACTAATGATTACCAGTGTCCCCCCTTCACTGTTTGACTAATGATCACTGATGTCCCCCCTTCACTGTTTGATTAATGATCACTGATTCCCCCCCCCCCCCCCCCCCCCCCCACTGTTTGACTAATGATTACCAACGTCACCCCTTCACTGTTTGATTAATGATCACTGATGTCCCCCCTTCACTGTTTGACTCATGGTCACCAATGTCACCCCTTCACTGTTTGACTAATGATCACCAATGTCACCCCTTGCCTGTTTGATTAATTGTGTGAGGGCAAGGTGACTAAACAGGCAGAACCAGTCCACCACCAATGCAATACAAATCAACACATCCTTTCACCTATCAATACAAATCAACACATCCTTTCACCTATCAATACAAATCAACACATCCTTTCACCTATCAATACAAATCAACACATCCTTTCACCTATCAATACAAATCAACACATCCTTTCACCTATCAATATAAATCAACACATCCTTTCACCTATCAATACAAATCAACACATCTTTTCACCTGTTTATTTGCTTTTAATTGGTTTGCCACTGGTTCCTATATCTCATACCTATAACAGTGTAAGCGTTGGAGTTGAGATATTTGAGGCACTTTTCCAGACACCACAGGCAGCAACAACAGCACTTGGAGCAGAAGTCACCACACCAGTTGTCCACGTTTCTAAATCTGGGGACAAACAATGCACAGCACCTTGTTGAGGAAAACTACTCATTCACTCATCAGTCTGTGGGGTCCAGTGCTGTATCATAAAACTAGTCTTACCCTTTGAGCTCTTTTCTTCTCTTAATCACACTGAAAACAAAGTTGGCCAGTCGAAACATATTTGTCTTGCTTTTCCAAGAAAGAGCATTTTTCAGTAAAGCCGTGACTGTGTTTTGAGGTGTACTGTTCAGAAGTCTGTCTTCAATGGAGACAGAGAGAGACAGAGATGGTGGTGTGTGTGTGTGTGTGTGTGGGGGTACAGGAGAGAGAGAGAGAGAGAGAGAGAGAGAGAGAGAGAGAGAGAGAGAGAGAGAGAGAGAGAGAGAGAGAGAGAGAGAACAACAGACAGACACACAGACAGACAGACAGACAGAGAGAGAGAGGGGGGTGAGGGTGGGTAGAGGGTGGAGAGAGAGAGTAAAAGTGCTGGTACATACTTCTTGTTAAGGAACTTAAAAAACATGCATGGTATAGAGGGTGGGTGGAGAGAGAGAGAGAGAGAGAGAGAGAGAGAGAGAGAGAGAGAGAGAGAGAGAGAGAGAGAGAGAGAGAGAGAGAGAGAGAGCGAGAGAGAGAGCGAGCTGGTACTCACTTCTTGTTAAGGAACATAAGAAACATGCGTGGTAGTTTGACCAGTGTGAGGATGAAGGCCCCCATAGCCACGGAGCCCTGGTGGTAGACAATCAGCCGTCCAATGGCAGACAGAATCGGCATTCCTAAGTGCTTTTTGTTCTGAAACACACCACAGCAACAGAAATTTAGTTATACTTCATACCAACACACTCAAGCAAAAATAGCTCACAAAAGTACAAAGTAAACTGATAACTGACAGAATGGTTTCACACTACCTGTCGAAACAACCCTTGCAAACTACGTTCTTGTAACATGATATCAGTTCAACTCCAAAACTTCATCAGACTGATCATTAGGGCTACAACAGAAAAGAAGGTAATTTTCAAGACACCGTCTGGTCCATAGCTGTTTTCACTCTGTCAGACTCAGTATATCCAGCCTCTTCTTATTGGTATGTTTTACTGGTTTACCAGAAGCAGCAGACTGAGCAACTCAGATCAAAGAAACCAATCCATCCACCAAACCATCCACATGCACACCCACCCACACTTCCATCCACTCACCTCCATGCACACACAAACACACCCACCCATCACTTGCCCACCTGCACCCATCTACTCATACCTACATGCACATACACATACACCCATCCCGTCACCCACGTGCACCCCCCTCCACTCACCTACATGCACATACAACCCCCCACACTCACCCACACCAATCCACTCACCACACTGACCCACTCACCCACGCCAACCCACACTCACCTATATGCACATACACCGTACCCCCATCCACTCACCCATATTCATCCACCAACCTATATGCACATACCCATCCACTCACCCACATCCATCCACTGACCTATATGCACATACACACCCATCCAGTCACCAACACCCATCCACTCACCCACATCCATCCACTGCCCTATATGCACATACACACCTGTCCACTCACCCACTCACCTATAAGCACATACACACCTGTCCACTCACCTACACACCTATATGTACATACACACCCAACCACTCACCCACATGCACCGACACAAAACATGGGCTTATCAGATAATTCCACCCATCTCCCTCTTTCTGAAGCCAACATTCTGCTCAAGCTCAGACCTTCCTTTGGGGTTTTTGGCACCACATGAGTCCATCAAAACTACCAGGTGCTGCATCGCGACATACAGAGTACTTTCTCTTCGTCATCTTTCCAGTTTCTTCCACCTCTTTAGGAAACAAGCAAGCGCAGGAGTTTGCTGCAGCTGTGCCAGCATAAATACACTGTACTATGAAAACTTCACTGCCACATTTCACCAATATACCGGAAACACTTTGCAGCTGTGCCAGCATAAAATACACTGTACTATGAAAACGTCACTGCCACATTTCACCAATATACCGGAAACACTTTGCAGCTGTGCCAGCATAAATACACTGTACTATGAAAACGTCACTGCCACGTTTCACCAATATACCGGAAACACTTTGCAGCTGCGAAAAGCATGACCTGACGTACCTGGTGAAGTACCACTGAGCAACAGTGCTGGAGATGACGAACTGCTGACAGGCGATGATGAACTCACTGATCCACACCAGTCCCACGATGTGGTACCACCAGAAGTAGGACACCAGCTCATGCTCTGTGTATTGGACAAAGCCGAACTGGTCAACAGTGGGCTTCTCTGCCAGACACAGATATACACAGCGCCACGTTTACAACCACATGCAACACACTCGGCACAGAAGAGAATGTGAAATAAACCAAGGTGGAAACAAAAAAAACAATACAAAAAACATTACATGTAGGGTAGAAGTGATCAGTGTTTCAAAAGTGTTCTGCTGAAATGACCTCTCTCAAATATCCCTGATGAATTTTCAGATTGTCACTTAACATGCTTTACTGCCATGGGTGCATGTGAGATGCTGAACTGGGACCCAGACTTTTACCAGGTTATTAAAACTACTGAAAGGTAGTGATGCAGTCTCTACCTTTCCCACTACAGCTACATAACATATTAGACGCACAACAGTTCTTTTTCTTCCATAATTTGCTGCTCAGAACATGATCAATTTTTCAGGAATTCCAGGTTCCAGTCCTCCACGTGTACCCATGTCCTGCTGTTCTGGGATTTAAAAAAAAAAAAAAAAAAAAAGAAGAGGAGAGAAATAACAGTTCTCATGAGGTAACCTTACTGTTAGACAAGCCTACTTGAAAGCAGAACAGCTCCAAAGAGATAATACATATGGAGGCAAGCCCATACTTCCCATAAAATAAAGATAATATATATGAAGGCAAGCTCATACTTCCATAAAATAAAGATAATATATATGAAGGTAAGCCCATACTTCCATAAAATAAAGATAATATATATGAAGGCAAGCCCATACTTCCATAAAATAAAGATAATATGTATGAAGGCAAGCCCATACTTCACTCAGATAAATAAGGCAAGCCCATACTTCCCTCAAATAAATAAGGCAAGCCCATACTTCCCTCAAATAAATAATGCAAGCCCATACTTCTATAAAATAAATAAGGCAAGCCCATACTTCCCTCAAATAAATAAGGCAAGCCCATACTTCCATCAGATAAATTAAAGGTCTCCCCAGGTCTAAATATAACTCCTCAACAATTAACTACTATTTGCTTGTTTTTTTTCTACACTTGGACATAAAAAATAATTTAGAACGTGTATGTCTGTGATGAAATGAATTGACTGCTTTTGAGTGGAATGGTAGTTTAATCAGAACTAGCATAGTTATTTATGGTTTAGAAAAAAACAGAAAGTAAGTCACAACCTAGAGCTACACTCACATGTCACAAGTATGTGTTTTTGTGAGTCTTCTTGGTGGAACTAGGCCCATATGTTAAATGTACAATTACTTGTTTTTGTAAACTTGTGTGTGTGTGTGTGTGTGTGTGTGTGTGTGTGTGTGTGTGTGTGTGTACATGCTGGAAGTAATGAGAAAGATGCTGAACAAAGTGTTGCAGAGTGTTTATGTAATTAGTAGGGTTCATTGTGTACTGGGTTGTGCAAATATTTTGTTGACCTTATTGTTTTTGTATTGTGCACTTTGGGCTCACGTTAGGAGTAAGCACCTTATAAATACTCTTTGTACATTACATTCATCATACTGTCTGGCTTCATGTGGGTTTACTTGCTTGGTACCAATGGTACTCATTCCTTGTATTGATTGCCGTGTCATTCTCTCCAACACTCTTCTTCCCTAGCATCATTAAAACCTGCCCTCAAGACCCCGTCTTTTTTCCTCTGACTCTAAATGCCTTTTATGCACATGCGTGCATGTGTGTGTGAGTGTGTGTGTGTGTGTGTGTGTGTGTGTGTGTGTGTGTGTGTGTGTGTGTGTGTGTGTGTGTGTACATGCTGGAAGTAATGAGAAAGATGCTGAACAAAGTGTTGCAGAGTGTTTATGTAATTAGTAGGGTTCATTGTGTACTGGGTTGTGCAAATATTTTGTTGACCTTATTGTTTTTGTATTGTGCACTTTGGGCTCACGTTAGGAGTAAGCACCTTATAAATACTCTTTTACATTACATTCATCATACTGGTCATGTTGACTGGGCATTAAATTATCACATTATGTAAACACCTTATAAATACTCTTTTACATTACATTCATCATACTGGTCATGGCTGGCTGGGCATTAAATTATCACATTATGTAAGCACCTTATAAATACTCTTTTACATTACATTCATCATACTAGTTATGGTTGACTGGGCATTAAATTATCTATCAAGTGTTACATTGCACTGGTTTATTTCCTACTGAAGATGCCTGACATCACATCAGCACATATCAGATTCACGATTAGTTTGACACAATTTTGTTTTTGCTAACACGGATAGAACCAAATCAAACCAGTATTATTTTCACAATCATATCATTTTTCACAATGAGACCTTGTTAACCCATCTTTTCTCCTCTGGACTTTGATTGCATTGTGTAGTGTGTGTGTGTGTGTGTGTGTGTGTGTGTGTGTGTGTGTGTGTGTGTGTGTGTGTGTGTGTGTGTGTGTGTGTGTGTGTTAAAAGGTATGAGAAAGATGATATTAAATGAAGTGTTGTAGTGTACTTGTTTATATAATTAGTAGCGTTCATCATGCTTTTTTATCTTTCTGCATATATTTTGTTGACCCTACTGTTTTTGTATTGTGCGCTCATGTTAGGTATAAGTTCCTTATACATACTCTTTTATGTTACATTACAAAGTTACAGGCAGAAAATTATTCCAGGCAATTTTAACAAAAGATCCTTTTTTTCATCAAGTGCCTGATAAATACTCTTTTACAATACGTCAGTCATATGCAGAAAATTATTCAAGACAAATTTAAGAAAATATCCTCTTTTTTGTTTTATCATCTCCATTTCAAAATTTTGGAGTGATGTCTTTTTATAGTGTTCTTCTTAAGGAGTGTCACATACTTCAACATGAAAGAAAAGCTAATAAAAATTTTTTACTGCAGGTTTCCTTCTTTCTTCTGAAGGGTATTTCTTTTCCTTGGTTCTGAAGTTAAATTGCTTTATTTGACATCAAAGATGTCCAACCCAGATCATGCCCAAGTCACAATCACTATATCCTACTCCTAGAATAAAAAAAAAAATAAAAAAAGGAAAAAAAAAAGGGGGGGGGGAGTGGGGGAGCTTCCCTGAGGATGTGATGCTAATCTGTTCTGTCTTCTTTTTCTTTTAGTGTGTGAAGATCTTGAGCCGTTACAGCTGCCATTTGAACTCTTATAATGAATCTTCTGACAAGATGAAAATCGAAGGCTGAGTTCAGGCAGAATAAAAAAGTATGCTGTGGCAGCCTCAGATACTGTTTAATATAGCTTCCCTTTCTCCTTCTTAATACAACCATCTGTTCCTTTGTCAAAGGACACCAGCAAACGTTTTTATGGTATTCAATTTGTATTTTTTAAACAGCTACACTGAACCATTCTAGCATATTAAGAGACAAGAAACGTGCACCCAAGCACCAACATCACAAGCACGAAACATTCCTTTAGATGCACACTATGCCATGACTTCTTAAGATCTTGTTTTACAGACTCAAAAAACAAATGAAACCAACCAACAAACAAAAACACCTCTTTGCATCTACATAAACACGGCAATGGCACCCACATAATTTCACCTGGAATACTTAACGATCAATCCCCTTGCTCAGACCCCTTCCCCCTGCTCTTAATCTTGCTCACACATATGGTCCACAAACGTTTAGAAAGACACTTTACAGCCCTAACTAAATGTGTATGTGTGCAGACACAGCTAAAAAGTGTGCACAGCTGTTGTCACTAATAGATAATAAAACTAAAAGGGTTCCGGAGAGAGAGAGAGAGAGGAAAAAAGAAGAAAAAAGAAGAAGAAAAGGTGGAAGAAAAGAGGAAGAATCAATATTTGCTCTGCCAAGTCACTTCAAAGCTGAAAAGTACATTGCCATCATTTTTCTAACTCTTCTGTTACTGTGGAATGGGCAAAGGCTATTAAAACTGCTTTGGACGTGTGAATGTGCAAATCTCATTGGAGGTTGTTACATCACCCTGTGAATTGCAAACATATTTCAGCAGTGCCTGAGAAAACACCAACACTAAAAATGTTCCAGTGTTTAGACACTTGTCACTTAAGCCTTTCTTCTTCTTCTGTGTAGTGTCCAACTTCAACCCTTTGAAGACTGAAATTGTTTATGCATGCTGGGTTATTTTGGTGTTTCCATAATCCTACTGACAATTTTAGTGCATGCTGGGTTATTTTGGTGTTTCCATAATCATACTGACTATTTTAGTGCACGCCGGGTTATTTTGGTGTTTCCATAATCATACTGACAATTTAAGTGCATGCTGGGTTATTTTGGTGTTTCCATAATCATACTGACAATTTTAGTGCATGCTGGGTTATTTTGGTGTTGCCATAATCATACTGACATTTTTAGTGCATGCTGGGTTATTTTGGTGTTTCCATAATCCTACTGACAATTTCAGTGCATGCCAGGTTATTTTGGTGTTGCCATAATCCTACTGACAATTTTAGTGCATGCTGGGTTATTTTGGTGTTGCCATAATCCACTGAACTCTGACATGGACTGCAGTATCCTTAATGTGAGTGTGCGATCTTTCAGCATGTGCATACACTCTGTTGTTGAACCTAGCTTAATGTGGGGTTCATTCACTCTATGTATGCACATGGCCAGGGGACCTTGGCTTATATTCTCATCTGAAAGACTTTTGCAGAGTCTGCCGTGGAGACACACTGAAGAAATCTTTGGGATGGAGGGTGGAGGGTGTTTACAAAGTCTAGCATGTAATGGTCACCCATCCACATGGTGACCATACTCAACTTTTGTATGACTGTGTTTGTCTTTGTGTGTGTGAATATGCATGTAACAACTACACAAAGTTTGAACTCAGTCAGATCAATCAGAACTGACCAAGAATATTTTACGTAACTTTTATTGTATCATTTCTCACACTGATGCTCGCGTGACCTTGAAATTTGGAAAAGTGGAAAAAAAAGTCTGAAGCTCATAAGAGATAAACATCAAACGGTGTGAAAAAATCTCACTCATTTAGCAGTTAATACTGAATTCTTTTGCCATGGCCACCCAGACACTCATCACTGCAATCAGTTACATGATGTTTTGACGGAAATCCAAACCCAAATAATTTATGAAAAAAGAAAAAGCAGACAGCACTACAACAGCTAACAGGGTGATGTCATGTGATGTCATGTGAAGGAGAAAATCATGGCAGGCTAAATATTAAACTAAACATGAACATAAATCATTGCAACTACAACAGAACACAGCATACCTGTCAGAAATGTCGTAAGCTCTCAGGAAAGAGTCAAGGCTCCAAAATTCAACTACAAAGACCCTTGAATCTTACCTGAGTGTTAGCTGAGTATCTGAGAGGTAAACATTCAGATTTCTACTCTCAGTAAACCTTTCATAAATCTCCACAAAGCACATGCACTGACATAATTTTGCCCATACAGATTCACATTTTTGTCACACACTACTCTTTCAATGTGTTTGGCCAAAAACAATTGAGGTACATGTACTGTATCATAGCCTTTACAAAACAAAAACCATAACAACAGAATCAGCCACTTAACAAGCAGAGTCCTACTGTATAGTCAACACTGCGCACGCGAACTACTCACTACTTCTGGGTAAATGTCTATCCAACCCACAACAAATAAACAGACACAGACAACAAAACAGTGTATTGCCCCTTCTGGTTGAGATGCACAATTACCTGCAGTGGAGAGGTAGGCGAGAACGATGACCCAGTAGACGAAGTAGAGGAGAAGAAGAAAAAAGGTCAGCACTGGCTGCATCATCATCATCGGCACAGAGGCCACACACCTCCCTGCCTCCTGGAACAGCCCCACAACCAGCGAGATGCGCTTCCGCATCACCAGCAGGACCAGTGTCAGGATGAACTGCAACACAGGGAGGATTGACAGTGACAGTCATAGGCAGGACACCTAGAAACACCCACACTGACAATACCTGCCACAGGGGCAATCAACAATACCAGGATTGACAATACTGGTCACAGGGGCAATCAACAATACCAGGACTGACAATACTGGTCACAGGAGCAATCAACAATACCAGGATTGACAATACTGGTCACAGGGGCAATCAACAATACCAGGATTGACAATACCAGTCACAGGGATAACCACCCACACCAGGATGGACAGTACCAGCTACAGAAACAATCAGCAAAACCAGGATTGACAATACCAGCCATTGAGATAACCAGCAACACCAGGATTGACAGTACCAGCCACAGAGACAATCAGCAAAACCAGGATTGACAGTACCAGCAACAGAGACAATCAGCAACACCAGGATTGACAATACCAGCCACAAAGACAATCAGCAACACCAGGACTGACAGTACCAGCCACAAAGACAATCAGCAACACCAGGATTGACAATACCAGTCAGAGACAAAAATTCACACCAGGATGGACAGTACCAGTCAGAGACAAAAATCCACACCAGGATGGACAGTACCAGCCACAGAAACAATCAGCAAAACCAGGATTGACAATACCAGCCACAGAGACAATCAGCAAAACCAGGATTGACAGTACCAGCAACAGAGACAATCAGCAACACCAGGATTGACAATACCAGCCACAGAGACAATCAGCAAAACCAGGATTGACAGTACCAGCAACAGAGACAATCAGCAACACCAGGATTGACAATACCAGCCACAGAGACAATCAGCAACACCAGGATTGACAGTACCAGCAACAGAGACAATCAGCAACACCAGGATTGACAATACCCACAATCAGCAACACCAGGATTGACAATACCAACCACAGAGACAATCAGCAACACCAGGATTGACAATACCAGTCACAAAGACATCCAGCAACACCAGAACTGACAGCACCAGCCACAGAGACAATCAGCAACACCAGGATTGACAGTACCAGCCACAGAGACAATCAGCAACACCAGAACTGACAGTACCAGCCACGGAGACAATCAGCAACACCAGGATCGACAATAGCAGTCACAGGGACAACCAGCCACACCAGGGTTGACAATATCAGTCACAGAGACAATCACCCACACCATATCCAGTCACAGAGACAACCACCCACACCATGACTGACAATACAAGTCAAAGGGACAACCACCCACACAGACGATTAGTAATACCAGTCACAGAGGCCATCAGCGACACAGAGGATTTACAAGATCAGTCACAGAAGAAACGGTGTGGACAACCACTCATTTCAAAAGACAGGTGTGTTGCAGCACGTTTTGTCACCCCAGCATGCATGTTTTATCTTCAAGGCTCACATGCTGCATGACTTGTCACTCCTTCATTAGTACCACTATAATCTGTCTTCCTCTTCCCTTGATGTTTGTGTGTGTGTATTCCAGTAGTTGAACACCAAGGACCTCTTACACATTCATCTTAAAGCATCCCTCTCAGTCCCCTGCCCAACACTCTTCATCTTAAATGGGAGATGAGAGGAGAGATCAGAAAGGACTTGTCACTGCTGATGTTTAGTTCCAACAATGGCACAGTAAAGACCTCTTACATCAGAAGGTACCCCACCCAATATGCATGCACACACACATACACAAATGAATGCACACACACACACACACACACACACACACACACACACACACACACACACACACACACACACACACACACACACACACACACACACACATCACACAC
>OY757545.1:19162256-19220663 GCA_963584105.1 Alviniconcha strummeri | reverse complement strand
ATCTAGGAGATTAAAAGAATTATATACTGTGTATACCAAGAGTGCATACGTGCGTGCGTGCGTGCGTGCGTGTGCGTGCGTGTGTGTGTGTGTGTGCGTGCGTGCGTGCGTGCGTGCGTGCGTGCGTGTGTGTGTGTGTGTGTGTGTGTGTGTGCGTGTGCGCGCGCGCGCGTGCCTAGGTGTGTATCAGTATAAGCGCGTGTGTGTGTTGTTTTGTTGGTGCGGACGGGTGTATACCTCTATGTTGATGTACGTCAGTGTTGTCATTTGCTTATGTTTGTATGCTTACCGCTTTTTGAGACACTTTCCTTGTTGCTAAACTTGGTGAATAAAGAATCTGAATCTGAAGAGCCGTAAACTAGCATGGTTTTCCTAAATCTGCTACAGCCGTATACCACATGATTCCGACTTTTTATCCATTGAAGCAGTTTTTACCCTACTTTGACGCCATGCAGAGCAATATCCTTGATGAGCGTTCCAGACGACATGCTGAAACGATCTCATCTATTGAAAGAACAGCTGAAAGTTAAAAACATTACTCTGTCAGAAGGCTGCCAGCGGCAGAAACCCGAATTCTTTGCTAGCGTTATGGAGGAGGGGTGGTCGGGCGGGCTGTGGTGGGTGGGGGTGGGTGGATTAATATACAAATGGCCGACATTGCACAAATGGCCGACATTGCGGTTAGACTAATGCCATTTTCTATACGATAGCACAGACATGTTCAATTCCTTTACTTACCTCAAAATCACACTTTCGCAGTGGAGTGATTCAGCAGTCTCTCTCTCTCTCTCTCTCTCTCTCTCTCTCTCTCTCTCTCTCTCTCTCTCTCTCTCTCTCTTGTTTGTTTGTTTGTTTTGTTAATTGCTGCGAACAACGGTATTGTCTCAGCAAGACATCGTTTGTGTCAGTGTGTCATGCTGGCTGTTAATGCGGCATGATGCTGTCATGTTTTTCATGCCGGCATTATAACTCTTGTATTCTCTGTGTGTGTGTGTGTGTGTGTGTGTGTGTGTGTGTGTGTGTGTGTGTGTGTGTGACAGTGTCAGTGTGTGTGTGTGTGTGTGTGTGTGTGTGTGTGTGTGTGTGTGTGTGTGTGTGTGTGTGTGCAAGCATACATTCAGTTTAGTCTATGTTATTATGTTTTCACTAAAGCTCATCGAATGAGCCTAGTAATACTGTACACAAGCGAATACAAGTATTGTACTTGATGTTATTTACAACCAAGCTATGATGGATCCGCAACACAATCGTCAGCACGAGGAGAGAGTGAGAGCCGGTTTGTAGCGGTTGTGCCGGGCGGCGTTGGACCCAGTTGCACAGGCTACAGTTGGAAACTGGAAATAAACTAAGAAGTCGGCTGGAGAGCGAGTCTGACTGAGATTTACCGGATTCATTGACTTAACAAGACCCTAGACGAGTAAAAGCACACTGATTCAGTGGCACAACCATGACTAAACTGGGTTCTTACGAGGACTCGTGGCCTGCAGTTTGCTGGTAAGTAGACGGAAGTCGGTTCGACTGAGGCCGCTTAGGCTCTTACGCGTTTTCAAAAGTTGTGGTTGCCTTGCGTTGTTGAACTTCGCTATTGATTAAACTGGCTCACGACGCTGCCTAGCCTTGCATAGTTCACTGGGGGAAAGAGGACTGGTGGTGAAGTGTTGCTTAATGTCCTGAGATGTCAGTTGGCATATTAGGGACAAGTTGTGACCAGTGCTGAAGCACGGTTCAATAATTCTTTACGTCCACGGAAACCAGAAGGCTCGTTAGGACGGACAGCGGCCCGGTTTTTGTTCCATAACGTCCACGGAGGAGAGAAGACGCGGCGGGCCCAGAGCGCAAGTTTTAACACTTCAGATAAATGGGGCCATAAAACTTCCACCCAATCAAAAAAGAGAAAGGACGACAGGGAAAAAGGTTAAAGTGTCCCCATGGCCCGGAACACACACACAGTGAGCCGGTTTGGCCTAGCGGTAAGAGGCTGGTAAGCGGAAGGACCTTGGTTCGATAGCGCTTCGGCTCTCCTTACTCTTCAAAAAGATTGTGGACACTGTCTTCTGACTTTGTCCATCACTTCCTACTGAAACATTAAAATGACTCTCATCGCTGCCCATCTTAATGCAGAAGTCATTCTGGTGATGACAGTATAGCGATAGGTGTATAATCTCCCTCTCCCCCCACCTCCAGCCCCCCCCCCCCCCCCGCCCCATCTCCCGGCGTCCCTAATAAGCCGTACGGTTTCTCAGTGTGGACGTTAAAGCACCATGTTTACTTACACAGAGTGAGCCGGTTTGGCCTAGCGCCGTAAGGCGTTAGGCTGGTAAGCAGAGGGACCTCGGTTCGAATCTGCTTCGGCTCTCCTTTCACTTCAAAAGTTGTGGTCTGTGGACACTGACGGTCTTGTGACTTTGTCCCTCACACTATGAAACATTAAAACGGCTCTCATCGCTGCCCACCTTAATGCAGGAGTCTGGTCGGTGGTGACAGCGTAGCGACTATCAGATAGTACAATCTCCCTCTCCCCCCACTGACCTCCATGGCCCCTTCCCCCCATTATCCCCGTCCCTGATAAGCCTTATGGTTTCTGTGGACGTTAAGCAACATGTTTACTTATACACACAGAGTTGAGGAGCTGTGTGAAAGTCGAGGTGGTCCTGGGCTCCCCGTCCTAATGAGCCTTACGGTTTCTGTGGACGTAAAGCAACATTGAACCGTGCGGCTTCGGTACTGGTCACCTTGATTTGTCCCTAATAATTATGTCAATCGACATCCGAGGACATGAAGCTCTACTTCATCCCGGCAACACATAGTACACTTGGTTACACCAGTAAGCCACTACAGATCGGCGGCGGCCACCCGCGTCCGGTGACCAACCCCTCTTCCGATTCAAAATACATTGGCTTTCCGGCACCGGTCCAAAAAGTTCGAAAGTGACTGACAGGCCACACTCCGAGCATCGCTTTCCGGCACCGTCCTTGTAGGAAAGATGTAAACCAGTGCTTGGAGTTTGAGCTCTGACATGACAGGCCCATCAGCACATTGGCTCACAGCTGTGCACCGCTTCGTGGCAAACACTTTACGGTTTCTGTGGACGTAAAGCAACACTCCGTGCGGCTTCGGCACTGGTCACAATTTATTGTTGTTCCCCCGATATCGGTCGGTCACCCGATTAGTCTATCACAATTTGGTTTATTCCTTATCTCGCCTGACCCAAAAATCTTCAGTCACAAAGCGGCGTAATATCATGTAAACCCGTTGGAACAATGCAAACCAGACTGTTGTTGAAGAGAACACTGGACTTTGCACGTGAACTCTTGGGGGAGTGTCTTCTAGCCACCAATCAGAGACCTCGACAGTTCTCGGTGTCAAGGCCGCCATCTTTCCTCTCGTCTGCAGCGAACATGGCGGCAGAAGACAACTTCACTCCGTTCCCTCACTTCGCAACTAACGCGCTGCACGAAGGGCAGGAGCCTGAACAATGGAAATCCATGGCAGTTGTTCCCCCGATATCCACTGCTACCACTTTCAAGCAGTTTGCACCCGCGGAACATACGGTAAATCGTTTGGAAATGTTGCTTTTTGTGTTTGGTATGTTTTACGTCACGTGGGTATGACAATGTTTTAAGTTACAGCGGAGCTGATAAATGGATATTCTTGAACACTAGGTGCAAAGGCATGCTAGGTTATCGATGATGCCGAAGACAACCATTATGTCTGATATTTGTGTCGTAGGACTCGTATTAACAGGCTGAAATCGAAGACTGACGTTCTCGGCCATATGTCTGCATGATTTCAGTGACAGTTTTGCATCCGGACGAAGACGTCACCAGTGACGGCAGTCATCGACACGGACGCAGCAGTCCTCCAGTAGTGTGAACAGGCAGAATGTTTTCTTTGTTGTTTTAATACAACGCTCTCTGTCACCGTTGTTGCATCAGTCGCTGTTCCATTAAAAACAGAATTATATATATATATAACATGTATAATAAAGCATTCCATGGTACTAGACATGTGGTGTGGCAAGTTCATATATTTATCACAATCTGAGTGTACTCTACATTGCCTTTTTAGGGTTTATTATTTTATGTTATCCCACTGTTCAAGAAGTAGTGATAAAAAAAGGAGAAAAAAGAAAAAGAAGAAGAAAAAAAAAGAACAAGAGAAGAAGTGATACAATACCAGTTACCACATGTTGGACATCAGTTTTAGGGACAAATGATTGGCTGAATTGCAGTTACTGAGTTAGATATATGATGATATACAGTTGCAACACAAGTAGTAGCTTTCAGTTTTCTATGATTTATTTTGCAGAGTTTTTATTAAAGTCACAGTTTATAAGACTTTTGCTGAAAGAAATTGTCTAAAAAAAGTGTAGTTATTCTGGTATGATCAATGATGTTAAAAAGAAAGAAATCAAAGCAACTCTCTCTGTCTCTCTGCATTTTGTGGTGTGGGTGTGTGCGCATATACTATCATATTGACAGAACTGTATTTTGCTCCCCCCCCCCCCCCCCCATATATGGTATTTTACACTGGTTGCAATGTGTGTGTATATATATTTGATATTCCAGGGCTTTGAGTACTCTAGGAGTGGAAATCCCACAAGAAACTGCCTTGAAAAGTGCATTGCGTCACTTGAAGGAGGAAAATATGGTAGGTTTAGGAATTCAATTATATTATTTTGTTGTATACAGTTTGATGTTTTAAGTGATTGAAGAATCATGATTCTATCAATCTATGTAATGCAGTGCTTCCCATAGAGATTTTAAGTGAGGGTCAAAATGACCCCCTGTCAAAAAATCTAAGGGTCAGACAGCCTAAACTGGGGGGTCACAACACTGAAGTAGCCTATCTGAACATTCAGTAGCAACTGTTTTTGTATTAATGTAATGGAGCGGAGTGGTCAAAGGACAAGACACAGGCAGCGGAGTCAATAAAGTGGAGACCACAGCAGGCGTATGGCAGCAATCAGTTTTTACTTGTTCAGCCGCAGACAGTTTTCAGCACACACACAAAATCCTCACGCTCATGCATAGATAAGAGAACGGCGCGGGCCACAGGGAACACACGCTATCGCTACAGTAAAATCGCCCCTCTGGACCACAAAATGGCTGACAATTGTGTTTCCCTGGCCCGCACAAATACACTTTCCTCTACAATAACTAAACCAATTAAAACATGAAAAACATCAAATGAAAGCTACAGTTACAATCTTTTAAACCGTATAAACAAAATGTACACACATGACTTATTTTATTTACAACAAGAGTGGGAAGCGTGGCTTGCGCCTGTCTATATACAGATTCCTACAACTAAATCACAACTAACACAATGTACAAAAAATAAACATCACTAAAACTTACATCGGAATAAAGAGCACGCTCCCACGGTTAAAATGGTACATAACAATTACAATACAACGCTCTGTAAGAGAAGCAAGACAAACTCAAAGACTAGCATTAAAACAATTGGTGCGAACTTTCGCCACCTGGGGCGCGTAACCTTAGTCGCAGCAGCGCTGATAGTGAGATTAAGTAGTCTATGAATACAACTTAGCTAAGTTCTACAGTACACAATACTTAATAAGTTAATTTCAACCCAAAATAAACACTAAACATGAAGTCAGCTAAGCAAAATACTATAAGACAACGCATTGATCGACACAGAATTACTTTAATCGAATCAAAACAACATTTCACTACCATTTACTAGTACTAAACAAAGCGCGCCATGCAGACGACCGCTATAAAAGAGAGGCATCGGCTACTAATTAAGCTCGATCCGGCGTCTAAATAAACGTTAAATAAACATTCTAAGATGCCAAAATATATTATACATAGTTAGTGCATAAAAAGGACTAGGTAGACAAAGAGTAGGTAAACAAACAAGCGGTCAAAATGTTAAGGGAGAAAAACAGATTTGAAAAGGGCGCGCACTGGCGGCTATCGCCGGTCGGCTGTGTGAAGGCCATGTGGCGTTACGCCACACGCTGCGCTTCAAAACAAAAGCGTCGTCTGCTCTGGTTCCCGGGTTACTAAAGTACAGTAATGAAATAGCATTGATCCGTTAAGCGGGGCGGGATTATTGTAAAAACGTACAAAGAGCACTTGCTCACATTAAAAAACAACAAAATCACACTACAAATGCTCCATTACTACTATCTTCACATTTACAGTCATTTAGTACATGATACATAAACAAGCCTTTTTCCAGTCCTTTTAATTTGAGTCATTTTAGAAGTGTTTATTCTTTCAAATGCATAACAGAAAAGAATAGAAAAATCTGGCATAGGTGGGAGATCAGTGTCACTGAGTGGCGACTGGCAACTTGTAGCAAGAACCCCAAGGTCACTGATCAGCAGCTTGGGTCAGGGAGTTACTAAACCTCTTGAAACTTTTGTGAATGAAACCACATGTGGTCCCGAAGTTCATCACATGACAAACACAAGACTGGCTTTCATTTGGCTCTGGAATCTCTTTGTCATTGTTTAATTTTAACTGCATTTTCAATATTTTTCCGACTTGTCAAAATGGCGAGAACTTCATCAGTGAGCTGTTCTTCACATGCAACTGTTCGTTACAGTATGGAGCAAGCAGTGAGCATGGCTATGGATTAGCAGTCACTGAACATACTGCTGGCAGTGACAGCAGTTCAGTTTGAGATTTTCTTTGTTGATTTTATCATGAGTGAATTGTAAACAAATTATGCAAAAATACTAAATGTGTGTATTCCATCTACTCTGTGACATCAAAATCAAACTTTAGTCTAAAAATAAACCAACCCATTTTGTGCTCCATTCAGTTTGTTTTAAATTGATGTATAAATGAATAAAACTGGATGAGTGGTTGAGAAGATACAGCAATTTAAAGTAGGTAGGTAGTGATCTGCAATGTAGCACTCCTGCACAGCTAGTTCTGAGCTGCAGTGTGCTTCTGCACTGCTGGTTTCCAGGTGTATACTTTGCATGCACTGCTGGCAATGAAAGGGTTAATTAAATATCAGTGTTTTCATACGATTGATTGTCAGTTTCCTGTACCCTTTCATACGATTGATTGTCAGTTTCCTGTACCCGATTGTTTGTTAGTTTCCTTTATGCATACAGATAGTGATGTAACAGATGCTGGAAAAGGGTATGGATTTGCTTTATTCAGGAGTTTGTTCCAACCTAGAAACATTGAGTGTGTTGTGCTGTTTTAGCTCTGTGCTACGCATCTGGACTGGCCACCACACTGAATGTCATACACTTGTTGAAGCAAGGGGACCATGTCATCAGCATGGATGATGTCTATGGAGGTAAGTGTCCCATGTCTCTTCCCCTCCTCTTCTCAGAGCATGTGTGTGCACATGAGTATACACTGCATGTTTGTGTATGTGCACTTGTGTGTGTATCTGTGTTTGTATGTCTGTATTTGTAAATAAAAAGATGGGATCTAATAACAAGAAGGGGTCTCAGTTTGCTATGGCTTATTTTGATGTTTGTTTTTGAATTTGTGGCATTTTGTTTATTTTTTATTTGTGTGGTTATTTGTTATTGATTTTTTCTTTTCTTTTTTTGACAGGCACCAATCGTTATTTTCGTACCTGTGCTGTTCCAATGGGAATAGACATCTCCTTTGTGGATTGCACCAATTTGGAGAATGTGGAAAAGGCTTTGAAACCAAACACAAAGGTTGGTGCTATCACTGTTTTAACAGCAGCATTTATTGTGTCAAACTAACAGAGATACCTATGGCATAGAGTGTGGCATTTATGCTGTAACACTAACATATTTCTGTGGCATAGAGTGTGGCGTTTATGCTGTAACACTAAGAGAGATTTCTGTGGCATAGAGTCTGGCATTTAAGAGTAACATTAACAGAGATTTCTGTGGCATAGAGTGTGGCATTTATGCACACCACAAATGCTTGTTTGCACACACACACACACACACACACACACACACACACACACACACACACACACACACACACACACACACACACACACACACACACACATGCACACACACAACTGTGTACACCTACAAGCCACTTGTGGATGAGCCACAATAAGCAGGGAGAAAAGAAATCAGGTGTGTGCTGATCTTGATAGATCAGTTTTGAGGGCTCCTTTAAAAGCAGGGGCTGATTCAGACTGACTGAACTGCTAGAGACTAGCAGGATGAGTCTTGATGCAATCTGTCTTTAAGTGTGGGGTTGATTTAGTTGAAAGTTTGGGATTTCAGAAGTGTGAGGGTTCCCAGATAAACTGCATGTTTTGTTCGGCAGTTTATTTGTTTTTTTTAATTGTTGTAAGTTCCTTGATACCTTGCATGTTTTGTTTGGTATTTTTTTAATTTTTTTATTGTTGTTGTTTTCTCTTTCTGCTCTTGTCACAGCACGGATGAGTATTAATATTAGCAACATTTTACAAAGAAATCATTTCATAAATGTTTCAGATGGTGTGGATTGAAACCCCAACCAACCCAACCATGAAGCTTGTGGATATAGAAGCTGTGTCCTCATTGGTGCACAGCAAGTCTGAGGCATTTGTTGTTGTTGACAACACTTTCATGTCTGCATATTTCCAGGTACAGTCCATGGTTTCTGCTGCATTTTGACATGCATGAAAGCACGTGGGATATTAAAAACTAGTAATGAGGGAGCGGGATTGAACAAAACCATAAGAAAAGTTGAAGGACAGTAATTGTTATCACTGTAACAGTCTGGTCATTATTTGAGGGCTTGAAGAAGACAAGTTTTGTCAAGTCTTACGCAGTTACAAGTATGAGTAAACACACTGATAAGTCAGGACTGAGGGTGGTATACACTGGTAAGCACATTATTGCATAACCAAACAGAAATTTAAGCCCCTTGGACATGGTTCTTTTGAAGTACAGGGGAAGTTTTTTTGTTTGTTGGTTTAATTGAAAGGTGTTCATTCAACAATGTTTTAACTGTGGTGAAATATAAATACATACAAACAAAAATCATTGGACGGTGTGAAATAGTGAAATAGTTGTGAAAATATACTGTTTGTTTCTTTCCTAGAGGCCTTTGTCACTGGGAGCTGACATGGCGATGCATTCCATTACCAAGTACATGAATGGTACAGAAATACTACCTTATGGTTATCATTTGTGTTGTGCATTTGTTGGTTTGGCTGATTTGTCAATGTACTGTAATTTACGCACTTGAAAATCAACAGCATGAGTGAGAGAACTAAATGAGGCTGTACAGTGGAATAGGAGTAGTAAGTGAGCGACAAGAAATAAGTGCTTACACAAATATTAGATAATGCAAAGAGGTTTCTTATTCCTAGGTACTTCTTTCCTTTGTAACAATGCAAGCAGTGATAACATGGAAAAGAATGTCAGGTACTTTGCATTTATGTTGACAGTACTGCACTGATGATTAAAGTAGAGCAGATGATGGTATCTCCATTTATTTATTTTTTATCTATACAAACTGGAAATGTGTCATCCGGTAAATTAGTTTAATCGTGTGCGTGTGCACATGCATGTGTGTGTGTGTGTGCATGTGTGTGAGTGTATGTAAATGCATGTGCGTGCATGTGTATGTGTGTACCATGGGTACTGTAATGATGTTCTACTGACTCAACCAGGGCACAGCGACGTAGTGATGGGAGCCCTGGTGCTCAATGATGACAAGCTTGAAGCAAGGCTGAGATTCTTGCAGAATGGTAAGGACGCTTACATTTTTAATCTTCTCTCAGATGTTCAGTACTAGAGGACATGGCTGAGGGGTTCTCACCCCAGTTTTTATTTGTTACATAGTCTTTCATGCAATGGAGATGCAGGGTTTGATCCTGGCTTAATCAGGGTTCAGCTAGCCTTATACCCAGGTAAACATTAAAACACCATATACACCAATAGGGCTGGGTAGTGCTGTCCTTGCGGCTGCTCTAGTCTTTTTTATACCCGGCTAAGTTATTCCCAGGTAAATACTAAAACACTACATACACCAGCAGGACTGGGTAGTGCTGTGCTGCTAATGCAGCTGCTGTAGCATTATTCCCAGGTAAGGGAGCCAAAAAATTTCCACAAGGGGTGAATGAAATGTTCAAACACATAATAACTAAATGTAAAATGACCGTTGAATGTTCTTTTGTACAGAGCTTAGTTAAAGCTCTGATTTTGACTTTGGTCTTTGATGAGGCTCTTGGGGCCAACATTTTGAACTGGACTTTTGATCATCTCTGAATATTGTGAAAAGAACATTGTTGGTGTTTGTCTGAAGCAATTGGTGCCGTACCATCCCCATTTGACTGTTACTTGGTGAATCGTGGACTGAAGACATTGTCCCTGCGGATGAAGCAACACATGTCTAGTGGACTGGCTGTTGCACGCTACCTGGAGAAGAGCCCCAAGGTTACAAAAGTTGTTCATCCAGGTAAATAATCAGAATAATATATTCAATACAAAAAGTTACTTATCCGGTAGAATTTTCATTCTAACAGATTCCTCCCCCCCCCCCCCACCCCCCACCCATCTGTATGTGATGCAATTTGAGCAGAAGGAATTTAATTCAATTACTCAAGTACTGAAACAAGTCAAAAGTGATACTGTCATGGATGGTTGCCTCCACTGCTTCTGTCAGCATGGGATCATCTTGAAAATGACCAAGTTAAACAGGACTGCATGTGCATGAACAGCAGGGCATCTTGCATGTAGGCCTTGCTCCTACAAATGGTTCCAGACAGTACCAGAACTTATTCTTCTCAGTCCAGGGATGGTGTCAGCAATGAATCCTTTGTGAAAAATCGGCCATGCCCCAATCAGGATCTGAAACTGCAGATCATTCATTTATTCTGATTGGTGATTTGATTAGGGACAGATGGATGCAATAATGGATTATAATCACTAGAATCCTACCGCACTTGTAGCTGTACACGACATAAAAAGGAAATAACCCAAAATGTTTGTGTTGTCGGACTTGGTATTAGTTTTTTTTAATTTTATTATAGTGAATGTACAGGAAGAAGCCATCCACTAAAACCCATACATGATGGATTGTTGTTGCTGTTTTCTAAACCCAGGACTCGAGTCTCACCCACAGCATCAGCTGGCCAAGAAACAGATGCGAGGATTCAGCGGGATGGTGACCTTTTTCATCAAGGGTGGGAAGAAGGAATCCTCCACGTTCTTGAAGACACTCAAGGTGCTTGATTACTGGCTGGCTAGTTTGGGTGTGGGGGTGGGGGTGTATGCATCTCTTTACAGTTCAGATGTCTGACTTTTCTGTTCACAGTGTGTGTAAAGATGAACTTGAGCAATATAAATTCAGGCCTGCATGAAAATTTAAAAATTGGGATGGTTAGGAAGGGGGGGTGGGGGTGGGATAATGTATTCAAAGGAATCAATAAAATCATAAAATAAATTCTGCAGGTCAGAAGTAGAAATGGCATCATTTGATGGCAGTATTGTGGGTGTTGTGGCAAAGAAAATTGTGTGTCTGTCAAGATAGAATTTTGTTTTTATTGTGTGTCTGTATACAGAAATGTTCTTTCTGGCTTGTCAGACACATATGAACGTGTATCATGGACATCACAGTAAAAAAGAAAAAGAAGAAAAAAGGGTTCATTAAGCAAGCAGTAAAAGACATTCATATTTTAACCGCAGAGATCTTGATTAGACGTTCTGATTTTCAGATTTTCACTCTGGCAGAAAGTCTTGGCGGTTATGAGAGTCTGTGTGAACTCCCGTAAGTATTTACACACTGTTAATTTTTAAACACACCAGTGTGGGCTTGCCCAACCGTTTTGGACTCACATGATGGCCATACAGATCTGAGATTGTAATGATTTAAAAATTAATCCCTTGTCGAAGAGAGGCCTGAATTAAAAAAAAAAAAAGGGGAAATAATTTCAGCACACAAAATAGATGGATATCTCATAGGAATATTAACTATTGTGATGCAGTGAATGTTATTCCTCAGAAAGACTGTTGTACTTTTAAACACAACAAATTTCAGAGGAACATTATTCATTTTTGTAAGTGAATCTTAAAAGGACTTGTAATTTAAAACTGTCAAAATGTGAAAGATATTTCAGAGGATTAGTGTCCATTGATAAAGACTTGTCCTCTGAAACCCGCCAAATACAAGATGTTTCAGGGGATTGTTGTTCAGCGTGACAAAACATATGTTATACTTGAAAAAGGTCATACTTTGAATAAAAATGCTCTTTCTTTTTGGTTTGGTTTTGCGTCCTGTACAGTTCAGTCCAGACCCATGCCTCGGTGCCAGCTGACCAGCGTGAAAAGCTGGGCATCACGGACAGCCTGATACGTCTGTCCGTGGGCCTGGAGGATGTTGAGGACCTCATCGCCGACATTGAGCAGGCCCTTAATGCTGCTGTGAGTGTTCAGTGAAGCATGGAACATTTTTAGTGAGATAGTCACAGTATGTAATAAGATCAAAGCAAGGAAGAGTTCTGTATTGATGCGGGGTCATTCTTAGTGAGCTAAGTCATGGCAAGTCTTGAGAGCAAAGGCAAGGTTGAACAAAAGGGCCAAGCAGTTAGAGACACTGATGAAAACTTGTAAAGCATATATATATGCATTCCAGGACTGATGTGTACAGCTTCATTAAAAAAAAAAAAAAAAAAAGTATACAAGTAAACTTTTCTGTCATATTTTTGCTTTTTGAATGAGAGGAAAACGGAGTTGATAAGTTTGGGTGAAACAAAGGACCACAGTTCAAACAGAGTAGGGAATGGAGTTGATCTTGTTACCTGCCCGGACATAGTTCATTAAGAAGGACCCTATGTCAGTGCAGAACCCAACCTGGTTTTGAATTTTGTACCTTGATATGACCTCCCTCTTGAATGTATCTCAGAATGTTCCGTCACATTTTGTAAGTTGCGCACTTTTACAGCATTGCAATGAAAAACAACACACACACAAGCTAAATGTACAAAGCAGTTCAATTCAATTCAATTCAAAAACTTTAATCATCGCACAAGGGGCAATTTTGTTGTGGTCATGGTTTTTGTGAAGCAGTGGAGTTCTCTCCCTCCTGACATCTGTTGCATTATGTTCTCCTATGCCTTCATAACTGTGTTAAAAACTCGCCTGTACAAATACCTGAAAAAGTGATTTCAAATTCTGTTTTCAGCAAAGCTTCGTGTGGCTTATACTGAAAATAAACACAACACTAGGAGAATTAGTAGTACTGCATGCAGTCCAACACTACCCAGCCTTGTGTGCAGTATCCATAAAAGTTAATGCATCAGATAAACAATCTGCACTGTGTCATGCTGTGTTTTACTCCCTTTTTTGTACTGCCCTTTTTCTGTTACCCATGAGTGTGTGTGTGTGCCAAACTCCAAGCATTGGTTTATGGCATCCTTCCTTCTACCACTGCCTATTTAGTTATGCCATAGGGTCCAGAAAACTGTTAGCCAACGAGCAGTTTTTTGTTGGTGCTCAAACAGTAGTAAGTTTGTTACAAACAACTCAAATAAAACAAGATGTGTCATTTACAGCCACCAACAAAGTTTACACCTGCGCAAACAAAACCACAATTGTTTGAATCGAGACGGAACTCTTTTTTATTTTTTACCTGGGGTGGATGTGTCTTGTGTTTATGTGCATGCTTGGGTGCTAAGTTGCTTATACAGTCATATTAGTACCCAAACCTTTCAGAGGGTGCTGACCGCGTCGATGGACAGCTGCACAGAAATAGAGAGTGCCCCTTCAGTGGCGTAACTAAATCTGGCAGAGTTTGGAGGAAGGTGCTGGAAAGCAATGCTCAGAGTGTGTATGTGTGCTTGAAAGCTTGCATTATGTGCAGCCATGAAATAAATTTGCATGTATGATTTTAGCATGAACTATAAACAAACTATAAACAACCTTTTTTTAATTTTATTATTTTATCATTCACCTTTGATGTGAACATCCTAAAATCGTTTTCTCAAGAGAATGATTATATCTTTTGCAGGTACCTTGACTGAATGAAACCTAACTGCTGCTCAAAGGCAAATCAGTCATTTCCTTTTTGCTCCACTTACATATATCAAGGTGGGAAGGCAAATCAGTCATTCCCTTTTTGCTCCACTTACATATATCAAGGTGGGCATTGTCCCAGTGATCTTTATTCGGGTATTTTGGTAGATGTGATAATTATTGTAGTGATAAATGCAGTCAGGAAGACAATGATGGTGATGGAAATGAAAAGAAGAGTGCCTTTCATGAACATTTTGAATGTGTGAGATCATGCAACTTGTGTGCGTTGTATGTTACTGTGATGTAGCTTGGGAATGGGTTGATATTATTGAGCAAGTTTCCTTTCTAGTTACATTTCTTTGAATATTCAGAAGTTATGCATAATGCCTCCTTTCTGAATCTCTAAGGCTTTGGTTTGGTGCCTCTCATGCAACAGCATGTTAATCTTGTATTTAGATTATAATTTGTATACAGTACATGTATACAAAAGAACCTGATGTTACCAAGTTCAGAGTTTGTTTTCAGTAACTTCTCACCACTTTTATAGCAGTTTATTCAGATACCTAGTTATATTTCTTAGTGATTTTTGTTTCTGTTTTGTGATGTGCAAACTATAAACAGTTTGATTGCTTAGTTTTTCTGCTGGTACTTTGAGCAGTTTGTCAGAAGTTGTTAGCTTTATGATAATTTGGTGCACATAACGGAACAGTTCACTCCACATGCCACTGAAATGTGTTTCAAATTGATTTCCCTCCTGACTTGCAATCTCATTCTAGTTCAGCTCAGAATATATTTTTAGGGTACTGTTTTGATTGTAATGAAGTGCACAGTGAATACATGGTTTTCTTTGTGATTTCTTGTTTGTATGCATTTGATATGAATATGACAGCTAAAGTTTGTATGCATTTGATATGAATATGACAGCTGAAATCCAATGGATTTTATGTAACTTTAAAAAAAATCTATATTGGCATTGTTTTGATGTTCACGATGCTATTCTGATTATTTAATCAATAAATCTTCAGATCTGATTTTGATTTGACTTTTTTTTTCTTCTTCTTTTTTTCTATCTGTGGTATTGTTGTTTTAGTTATTATTTTCCTGTTGTATGTCACATTCTTTTTGAACTAAATCAACACACAAGGGAGTTTATTAATATTATCACTGGAAAGATGTCACACAAAAACAACAACAATTAAAGACCTGAGTCACCTACAGTAACTTTCACCTGGCATGCAAGTAAATACAAGGTACATAAACTCCACCAGAGGTACATTCTCAACTTTTTGACCTACTCTGCTTTTTATTTTTCTGGTCTTGTTACTGCTGGATTTGTTGTACAATAAGTGTTAGAATCTGCCAGCTGTTTTTGAAAGTTGAGTAGTGTTGGAAGTCTGGTAAAATTTATGCTAGTCCAAATAGCCAATTGTTTCTATCATCAGACTGGCAGATGCCTGTTCTGGACAGCACATCTCCAGATGGGAAAGCAAGAGTCAACATAGGTTTGACAACATTGGAAAGCTTGCTATGGTTAATGGAATTGGCCTCAAACCAAGTTTCATCCAACATCTAGATCTAAATAACCTCAAATTGAGAATTTTATTTTTAAATGCTCTTTTGATTTTATTTTCACTTTCTGAACTTAAGTTCTTCAGCAACAGATGCCAGGGCTGGCCAAAACCTGGATAAAACATGTCTTGGGGCAGCTAGTTATGGTAAGATAAACTGCCTTGTCCCTGACAGTGCAGGAGCTTACTAGCAAGCAGGCACATTGGATAAATATGCGCTGTTGTTTCCAGCTGTTGCCTTTCTCGCATTACATCCCAAGGGAAGAGTGTTGCTATGAAGCATTTTGGTATATGGTGTTAATGTAAGGTTTAAATTTTGCATCTCAACAAGCTGGGGTATAGGAAGGCATGTTGTGCAGGTGTGCATGCGTGTGTGGGGGCTAGCAACAGTGCCAAGACAGTAAATGTTACTAGTGCTCCTAATAATACGGATAATAACTGACAGTAATCTACATTGTTTAATAACAAATGACAATAGTAAAAGATAGCTAGCTAATTTTTAACATCCAGTTGACCCTGACAGTTATCACTTGGCGAGAATAGTAACAGGAGTTTCACAAATCTGTGATGCTAATAAGGAAACATGCAAGCAGTCATCACAAAAGCCCACTTTCCTGTTGCAATGAGGTTGCATAAGTTCCAACAATCACAACATCCCTTACAAAAACTGTAACTTTCCTTTAAAAAATACTGTCCAGCAGCTAGAAGAATTAAATACAAACAGGTGATTTTAGAATGCTCTATTGATTTTTTTTTGGTCAAATAATAATGGGTACTTATCACAAGTGCCTAACTTGCTACTGGCCCTAAATGCTTACAAATGCTTTAAACATATATTGACAACTGATAAACATGCACACACACACATGCACACCACACACACGCCCATGTATTGGGGGGGGGGGGGGGGGGGGGGGAAGAAAAACTGAAAAGAATGGTTTACAAGGCAAATCTGACAGAGGTAGCTACTAGCATGATGTGATGGAAACTGGGAGCTGGTTCCAGGTAATATAATTAGTAAAGCAAAGTAGTATGCTAAGTATAGACCATGAAGAATTTAGAAAAGAACAAATCTGAGTGAAGCAAAGTTGACTGCCAGCATCCTGAAATGAGACCAAAACACATGAAAGGTTCAAAATGATGCTCATTTTAATCAGACGTCTAAATAATAAGACAAGCATTAAAAACAAAACAAAACAAAACTTGTGTGCTGCTGAAGAATTTAGCCTAAAAGGAATTTTGTGAAAGATTAGTGGGATTTGATAGATGTCAAGTGATGACACCGGTCTGACTCTAATGCCTACTGTACATGGTTTCTTTGATATTTTTCTTGGCTGGGTGATGGGAGCACCTACCTCTAATGCCAAACATCAGACAGGCCATTGCCGGTGTGCAAGGGGGGGCGGGGGGGGGGGGGGGGGCGAGCCAGAGCCATTACATCTGGCACTGTTTTTTTCTTTTCTTCTAAATTCAGTGTAAAATCTGTGGATCATTTCTATACAAAATCCTTAATTTGACAATATATTTATATTTTGATCTCCTCTGCCTGTTAGATAATTGACAGGACGTTAAAATCAAATTGCTGTTACTGTTAGACGAGACGTTTTGAGAAGCCTATATAGTTTGCAGTCATGCCATCATTATTTAGGACAAGAGGACACAAATCTGAACTGCCAGAGTTCAGGAGCTGTGTGAAAGTCGTGGTGGCCGTCCTGGGCTCCCGTCCGTAATAAGCCCTACGGTTTCTGTGGACGTAAAGCAACACTCAACCAAATCTGAACTGAGGGGGAAAAAAATCAGCAAATAAATCTCTACTTATTTGTATAAGCGTAGCACTTGCAATGGAAGAAGTTAAAGAAAGAACAGCTGCAAAGAACGTCATCTTTCACTGAATAAACAGTTTCATAAACTTGCTCAAACACATCGTCTGCTGCACCTATCACAAAGTCTTCAGGCGAATCAAGGAACGCGTGCCGAATAGTGCTTGTATGCAGTTGACATGCGCAAGTATTTTGAAGCACCGCATGCGCAGAGGTCCATTTCAGATAGACGCAACGGAAGAGCGAACTATGTTTATCATATCCAACGAACTTGACATGAAAATCCAATCATAGTCGTATTGCATTTGATTCAAATTGTGTGAAAATGGCCGACATGTCATTGCTGCGGATTGGCGTCAATGTCGACATTCAACGAACTGACGGTAAGCTGGGTTGCTAGTCACCAGAATTGAACGAGTCATTTGTTTGGAATTTCAAATTGAAATCCCTGGCGCACATGTTGTGTGACAGGTTGTTATTATTTTGATTCGCGCACCGGCGACAACACCAAGACAGTTGGCCTTGGTGTTAGTTTTGGAGAAGTTGATAAAGATTTACTTCTTCAACTGGGGCCAGTTTGAAATGAAACGGTGACCGGAGACCCGATCACTCGCTCAGGCAGTGAGTGGCTCACCTTCCCTGGCTCCAGACACCGAGGGGAGGGAGGGTGGCTTTGTGCTCCTGTAAAATCTAACGATTCGGACGAGTGATTTGGTTCGGCTCTGCATGTTTTGTTTATGAATGTTAGCCAAAATATACTGATTAAAAAAAAAGAAAAAAAGCCGACAAACGACAGCTGACGATGACGAGGGTCCAGTTGTCTAGTTCTGTCACTCGCTTGACAACAAATCGATATTACTTATTAGCATGTAAACAAACATGTTGAAACAACGTAGTCTAGTTACTCATACACTAGTGAGTCAGTCAGCCAATACCTACCCTTCTGTTGCCTAAATATCAATAAACAGTAGCAGACCGGGTTATTCCCCCCCCCCCCCCCCCGCCAATTTTTTTTTTTTTTTTTTTTTTTTTTAAAATTGACCAGTGAATAACTGAATTAACCCCCCCCCCCTTCACTTTTCAGGCCAGGTCTGTGATTGTGTGTTCAGTGCATTTGATTCTTTGAATCAGTGAATGGCTTTCAAACATTGAATTCATTGAATATTAGAATAAATCATGTACAGGTACTGTTTAGATGTTAATTTTTTTTTTTTTTAAGGGTGAGGGAAGGGTTAGGACAATAGAACTGAAAATCAAATCCTGTCAAACTGATAATTATCTGAATTCCCTGGGTGCATACATAATGTATAAGATAAATGATCAGATTATTTTTACACATACACAAAACAAAAAAGAACACAGGAACTTCTAGGTTTAAAAATGAGTGGTAGCCTCATGAGATGGTCATTCACTGGCCTTCCACTTCAGTACAGCTGCTTTGCTTTTGAACAGATGGCTGTATTTGGTGTGTGCCTAAAAAAATCTAAAGTTTGTCAAGTTGGTGTATACAGTATGGCCACGATTAGCACAGCAGAAACAGTTATCTCATCATGGTTGGTTTGTGTTTTCAGGCCGAATCCATTCTGCTGTGATCAGTGGCATCAATCCGGAGACACAAAGTGCAACAGTGGAGTGGTTTGAAAAGGGCGAGACTAAGGGAAAAGAGGTAAACCTGAGAGCACTGCTTTTAACTTTTCTAGTTTTGGACGTAATGTGTATCTTTAAGATAAAGATGTTAAACTTTTTTTCTTTTCTTTTTTTCTTTTTTTAATTGGTAGTACATGAATCTTTGTGTAAAGAATTGAAACAATGAAAGTAATAAAAGTTAT
Source organism: Alviniconcha strummeri (assembly GCA_963584105.1). Taxonomy (NCBI): domain Eukaryota; kingdom Metazoa; phylum Mollusca; class Gastropoda; family Provannidae; genus Alviniconcha; species Alviniconcha strummeri. Next base: position 19,201,504 of record OY757545.1, on the reverse strand, counting down.
ATTCTGATTTGCAGTACGCTAGATTGATAATGATATTTTTGTAATCAGTTGTGTGCATGCAGCATGCTTTAAAAAAAAAAAAATGATGATGATAGTGTTACTTGAATTGAAATTAAAAATAAGGGTGTGTGGGGGGGCACCTTGTTAGTAGTGTTACTGAAAGTTACTAGTTTTAGACTGCAGGGCTGCAGGTAGAGCACACAATAAAAAAATCTAAGCGTTTTGTAATTGAATGTGCTAACTGTTTAGTGTTTAGTTATGGTCAGTGTTACTGTTAGTGTTGGGCCATCTTGGTACAGTGCAGACTTTAACTTTGCAGTTTTGTACAGACATTAACTACTGCCTATCTCTCCAACCTTATCACTGTGTACACCTAATCCAGGCAGTTTCATTCTTCTGCAGACAGGTCACAGGGATACTTCACATCCTCTATGTTAAAGTAAAAACTAAAAGTAAAACCTTTGGCCAGCACTCTTTCTCTAAGTACTAGTTTACTGTGCTCAAAAACAATGGATTTTCCCCCCCTTCTGACATCTATTGCATTCACTGATTCAGTCCTTGCATGTTTTCAGAACCACATTAAAATTATAAGAACTCACCTCAACAACAGTGCTATAACAAGTGATTCCAAACTGTCTTCTCCCTTTTGCCACCCCCAAACCCTGGGTTACAATCCTGTGTGCCTGTGTGTGTGTGTGTGTGTGTGTGTGTGTGTGTGTGTGTGTGTGTGTGTGTGTGTGTGTTATGTGCAATGAATACAATGTTATTTAAAAAATGTTTTATGGATAGTTTTTTTGCGCATTCCTATGGGTGAAATACTGCATTATACTTTTATAGAAATGGCTGTTAATAATAATATTATTATTATAATAATTAGTATTATAATTAAATGACTAAATAAGTGTCATTATGAATAGTTAGGAATGTGATTCAGTGAGACTTTGAGAGCATTTACTTTTTGTTATTCCAGATTGAAGTAGAGGCCATTTTTGCACTGAATCCCAACTTAGTTCCTTCTGTGAACAATGCATCAGCTTCCAGAGACATTGCTACTGCTAAGGTACAGTTGGTTTTCTTTCCTTTTAATATCACTTACTTTCACTTTCACTAGTTTGAGCACTCAATTTTGTTTGTTTACTTTTTGTCTTTCATATTTAACTTTTCTCCCTCCAGCTTCCATTCAGTTAAGATACCAGAGGACTGTAAAAAAAATTTTTTTTTTTTTTTTTTTTAAATTTGCCTTTGAGCTTCAGTACCCATGTGTTTAAAGTTGAACTGGGGGGGCAGCTGCAACCTTGTTTCTCCAATGCAGATGGTGCCCCATTCCACACAGCCCCATCTCCAAAATGTTGTATAGCCTGCTGGTAGAAACTAGAATACTAGAATTGTGGGTTTTGAAAAATTGAATGGATAATTTGTTTTTACTTCATTCCCAACAAGCAAGTTTTCATTTTGACTGTGGGATTCAGCCCAGTCCCAGTCTGTCTGTCGGTCTGCACTTGCTGAGCACAGCTGTGAACTGAACTGCACCAGTGCACTAAATGAGCATTGTTGCTCATTACACTTGGTTCACTTTCTTGGGAGTGTGAAGCATCATGGCACTTGTCACCATGACTGGTTGTGCTGTGAAATACATGTATGCAACTCACAAATTGTCCTCATGATAGTTGATACTGTTAAATTTAAAGAATTCTCAATTAGAATGTTAAAATTTCTTTTTCTGTTTCAGTACAGTTGCATTGTTGAGCAGATTGTTATTTGTGTTTAAAAAAAAAAGAGAGAAAAGATGCAGTGTGGCATGGAAGGGATTAATTAATGGGAAAACGAAAATGGCATTATCACTTAATATTAGTGATGTGGTGGCCTGATACTGATGATTAACTAGTTAAAAATGAGAGAGAGAGAGAGAGAGAGAGAGAGAGAGAGAGAGAGAGAGAGAGAGAGAAGATGCAGTGTGGCATGGAAGGGATTAATTAATGGGAAAACAAAAATGGCATTATCACTTAATATTAGTAATGTGATGGCCTGATAGTGATACTGATGATTAACTAGTTAAAAATGAGAGAGAGAGAGAGAGAGAGAGAGAGAGAAAGAAAAAAAAAGATGCAGTGTGGCATGGAAGGGATTAATGGGAAAACGAAAATGGCATTATCACTTAATATTAGTGATGTGATGGCCTGATACTGATGATTAACTAGTTAAAAATGTGTTTCAAGTTGGTAATTATATTTATGATGAATGTGGTTTGCTATACATTTCAGAACCCCCCCCCCCCCCCCACCCCATTCCACCCTTCTTGCCATGGTGTGGTAGACTGGTAGTGGTACAAAGCTTGTTTCAAGTGTGGTAATGATTGTCATTTGGTAGTTGGTCTATTCACTTGTGTAATGTGGCCCCATCTTCCCAGTGCATGCTGTATTACCTTAGAAGTGTATGAGTGTGGTCAGCAACAAAAAATGCTCCCAAGATAATTTGTGACGGTACCCATGTACTTGTGTCTTATCCGGCACTCTTGTGCCAATGCCATACCAATCCACCTGCAGCAACAAGAGGATGACGAAGATGACATAGAAAATGGTGACAGCTCTCTGATAGATGACGACGATGAGCCCCTTAGCATTGCTGACAGTTGTTGTTCAGAAGAGAGGGAAAGCGCCTCTGCACACAAACCTAGGAGTCGTGCTGTGTCTGCACGGAGCAATGCGGGCCGACAGATGCCCCAGCCATATCGCAAGGGTGTCAATGTTAAGGTAGAGTGAATATTGGTGTCGTCTGTTGTCATGCGCCCAGTTGTGTAGTCTGTATATAGATAGTCATGTTTTCTTCTTCTTGTTCCTCTTTTTTTCTCTCTTTCATACAGCTGATTGTTTTGAGTTAATGCTAACAGATTTTGTTTCCCTGTTACTAGTTTTGGCCATGGTGATGGTACTGAGAATGAATTGCACGCCTCAAGTTTGTGTTGTCCATGAGGTTATATAATATATAACAACACTTTTTAACAGGGAAGGCATGTTCCTGGTTTGTGGTTTTTGTCTTTCACTTTGTGCAAAACTATAAACATAAGAATGGTTATAAAAGAGAGTACATAATTTAGTCTTTTTTGATGTGTGAATTTTTGTCTGTAATGATGAGTGACTGGCTGGCAGCTTGAGTAATGTGTTAAAAGCTGTAATGTTGTGATTTTTGTGGATGCTGTCAGTGTAATCAATGTCAAACTTTGCAGGAAGGTATTAGTCTACTACTCGGTGAACTTTACCTGTTCAGATCACTTTCACAGTTTCATTGACTGATAACATCATCCTAAGCAAGGCAACCCCATGCAATGATGGGATGTTAAATTCAAGAACTAGCTTCAGGATCACAGTGGTGTTGAACAGTTTTAACTGAAAAATATTATTATTGTCTTGTAAATAATGTTATATTAGTACTGATAAGTTAAAACTTTGAACAGTTGTGAGCTTTACATCCACATAAGTGCACCACTATTTTTTTTACTTCTGTGTTTTCAGGGGAGATAATTGACATGTTTTGTGATTTGGCAACACCAAAAACATTGGCTTTTTTCCTGGATACTGTTTAAGCGAGGTCTTTGAAACTTTGCAGAATTATAATTTTGCATGGGGTCTAGAAACATGAGCTGCACATTGTGGTTTTTAGGTTCCTGTCCACTGTAGTTTAAATGTTGTGTGGTTGCTATGCACATCAGAAAGATCATGCATGAATAGCTTTTTGTGACTGGCGTGTGTGTGTAAGGGAGATAATTAATGTGGGTGTTTTTTCTTCTGATTTTGCACTTGAATATGATTATGAGTCAATTTGGTATAATTGCTCTTCTTATTTTTATATAATATATAAAAAAAATTGTTTAAAAAAATTGATACATGAGATGGATACCTGTACACTACAGTAACTGTAGATGTGCTGACCAATTTTGGTTGCTGTCTACTGTAATAACTTTTAACTATACATTTGTTTGTTTTTGGTTTTTAGTATTGGTTGTCAACCCAGCATGTTGCTATCTGTGATATTTTATGTTGGCCTTTGTAAGGTACACTTAAGTAGATGTTGGAAGTCTTCACAGTAATACTAGTAACATGAACACTAACAGTAATCATAATGTGAAACCAGCCAGATTTGTCCATGGCTGCAGGGAGTTTGTTTCAGCTTCTTAGCTAAATCCGGAGAGTCAGAGCCTTGGATAAAGAAGACATGTACATATAATATATTGTGTGTGTGTGTATATATATATATATTATACTCTAATATAACATGTATTGAAAAATAAGACCAGTATTGCAATGTACAGCAGTCTGGGGTTTTGTTTTGTTTGTTTGTTTTTTCACAGTCGTATCAAGAAGAATGATCAGAACAGAAAAACACACGCCCTTGTTGCACATATCAGATTTTATAGGCTGTAAAGAATGTCACAGTCATGGAGACTGTTGAACTTGCAGACGTAAAATCTGCTGAGTGTACAGAAACTGAGCAACGATTTGACATTTTTCTTATCTGTCAACATGTCTTGCATAAATATACCACCCATGTAAAGAACTAAAAGAGAGATGGCCAAGATAACAATCTACACCCATTCTGGGCTGAGACTGCAGTGGAAATCCAGCTTTAAATGTCAAATCTTATGGTCTCTATGACCAAACATCAAATCTGCCTCACTGCCCATCACTTCTTTTGGGATGCGTTTGTCCAAGTCAGCTCAGTTTAAGTTTGATCTACATTCCCCCCCCCCCCTCTCTCTCTCTCTAAAGAAAAAAAGAATGTACCCTTTGCATATGACTTGTGTTTTTACTGCAGGCAAGAGTGGACATGGGTCGAACAACTGTCACCCCAGCTGACGGCGATGTGGCAAATAGAGCTCAAAGGGTTGCAAACATGTCATTCCTTTCTGTGTGCCAGTCACAATATCTCAAGATCTTTCTGTTCGGTTTTCTTAAACCATCAGTAATCACATCTCCTTGGGTGCATTTAGTGTACTATATGCAATAATTCATAGCTGTGTTTCTGAATTTTATACTAACTGTGAACAGTAGCACTGGTGTCTTCACAGCTGTTAGTATTGTTAAAGGCTGGACTTTGACTGTTTCCAGTGTTAGGCCAGCTGGTCTTGTGGGGCAAAAATTCTAACCTTGGACTTTCTTGGACATTGTGTGTAAAGGTTGAAATCTGTGTGATGGTAACACTTTTTTTAATTGGACACATTCGTGCAGATAGCACTTACAATGAGTTACAGTGGCATCACGGAGGTTCCACTAGCTCTTGTTTTTCAAGTCTGTTACTAACTCAACTGTAGTGACTAAATGAGTGAGGGTTAACATTTTCTGTCAGCAGCTAAACATGAAGCAACACACCCATAATGGTATACAGTTTGAATTGGTTGACGTCTGTGCAACCTGGAACTAGACAAAGGATCTGTTAGCTCAGCCATTAGCTCTCTGTGTTGGTAACCACAGAGTCATCTGAGTGTCTGCACATGTTTTAAAGTCAGCTGGATGACTGATTAGCTAATTTAAAACCATATGTTAGTCTGTTACCACCACCAAGACATTTGCCATTGCACACATGACATAGATTAACAGCCATTCCGATTTTCAGTATGAATATGCACCTCTTCTGTGAACTTGACTGTGGGTTGGTTGCACAATTTGCTTTTCCTAAACTTAAAAGAAAAAAGTCACACTTGTAGTTAAATGTTTACCAGTTGCTTGCGAAAGATTTATATTTTATTGCTCTTAATTCAACAGGACTAGTTTTTGATGTGCAGATTTCAACTGGTGCAGATTTCAGCTGCATTTTTAATTTGTTTGAACTACTAATGTGCATTTGTCAACCTGTGAATCATGCTGATGTCTCATAAAACAAAGAGTTATAACTTTGTTCCTGTTATTAATTTTTTATGTTGATGGACTGTGCACGTGAAACTTTATAGCACTTTAGCAACAGTAGAATCATACTTGGGCTTCAGACAGTTACCAACCAGAAATTGCGTTACTGACCAAACTTTCAGATAAAATCATTTAAAAGGAAAAAGTGATGATGTGTTAGTACTGTTACTTCAAATAATATGTTGGTTAACTCAATCCTGACAGAACCAATTCATTTTGATATTTCTGTTGCTATCTCAGTATCTGCTGACATATTCTTGTAGAAACTTACATATAATAAAGATCTATTTAGATATTTTCTTTCTGGGGAAAATGTGTATACTTTTAAACTATTATCACTATACATCACTTTTATTTCTATTACTTTCATTTATTATCTTCACCACCATTCTTGGCTCCATATATAATTATTATTACGTTACAGTTGTGTGTGCTGATGGGTAAATTTTAGTAGACAGGTACAGGTCATGTACTTGTCATTGTGTAAAGCTGTTGCTACTTCATACTTCAGAACAAACTAACACAAAACAATAAAAATTAAAATGGTAACTACATTAGGAAGCTTGTTTTTGTATTTTATTTATAAACAACCTGAGGCTCCTAATTTTCAATCACTGTATCAGTCACTACCCTGAAGTGTCTGTTGGGGATCATTCTTTCATGTGCATTCCCAGAGCCTCCACAAACCATTGACTTCAGTTGCAAACACTGCCTGTTGGCTTTGCCATCAGCAGACTATTGACTTCAGTTGCAGTCACCACCTGTTGGCTTGCCATCAGCAAACCATTGAGTTCAGTCGCAGTCAGTGTCTGTTGGCTTTGCCATCAGCAAACTGTTGAGTTCAGTTGCAGTTGCCGTCTGTTGGCTTTGCCATCAACAGATCATTGAATTTAGTCGCAGTCACCCTCTGTTGGCTTTGCCATCTGATGACTGGCTTTGCCATCAGCAAACTGTTGAGTTCATTTGCAGTCACTGTCTGCTGGCTTGCCATCAGCAAATCGTTGAGTTCAGTTGCAGTCACCATCTGTTGGCTTTGCCATCTGATGATTGGCTTTGCCATCAGCAAATCATTGAGTTCAGTTGCTGTCACCATCTGTCGGCTTTGCCATTGGCTCAGCCGATGAGTTCAGTTGCAGTCTTTTTCTGTTGGTTTTGCCATCATGTCACACCAGTGGCTGGTTGTGCCTTTGGCAGAGCTACTGAGTTCAGTTGCAGTCAGTGTTTGTTGGCTTTGCCATCATATCACATCGATAACCCGTTTATCATTAAGCTCAGTTGCAGTCAGTGTCTGTTGGCTTTGCCATCAGCCGAAGCAGTGATGAGTTCAAATGCAGTTGGTATCTGTTGGCCTTACCATTGGGCCTTACCATTGGGTGTTATTATCTACTGGCTTTGCTGTCCTGTCGAACCAATGACTGGTTCAACTACAGCCAGAATCTGTTGGTTCTTGTTGATGTATCACTGCAGTTTGATTGCAGTATTTTTGCTGTTAAAAAAGATACAACTTTATTGTCTCTGTGTAGAGACATTTGCTTTCTGGCCCACCATTTACATAAAAACATTCAATAAAATTAACAATAAAACATCAACAACTCAATGAAACATGGAGCTAAAAAACACACTCAAATACAAGGAAAATACCTAACAGTAACAATTTCATTTCAGAAGTACAGTTTTGCACTTTACTGTGATTTGTTTCTTTTAATTTGCTGTTCAAAAGATGTCACAGTGGAGGTCTTATGTAACTGAAGATGTCAGTTCAAGTTCGCTGGAGGTTTGTACTACATAGATTTTGCATGCTTTGGGCATTTTGATAACTGTTGGCATCTTCTCCAATTGCATCCATGGCTGATTTGTGTTTTTTGTTTTTGTTGTTTTTTGTTTTGTTTTTTACCTGTTTATGCCCTTTTGACATCTGTAATTGCATACATCTTAATCTGTGGTTCATTTGTGTTTTACAGTTTAAAAAAATAAAAAATAAAAAAATAAAATATTTTTAGTCAGTTTATCACATCCCCCCCCCCCCCCCCCCCCTAAAAACTAAATGTCTTCTAATTATTGCAAATAATATCCTTCTACAAAAACAACAGTATTCTAAGGAAGTTCCCCAAATGGTAGGTTTATGCCAGCAGAATGCTAAATTTACGCACATCTGAAAGAGGCTAATATGTAATAAATATGATGTATCCAAAATAATGGGACCATGGGCATAAATGGGTTAAATCTTTGCATTTTATGAATTGCTGAAGCATTTGTGCATATTACGTTTTTTTTTTTATTTGTTTGATCTGTCACTCTGTGTTTTGGCCTTGTTTATTTCAATGAGTTTTGTTGGTGTGTTATTTATTTAAAATATTATATGAGAAACAGGTTTTCTAGTATAATTTGGTAAGATATGCTTAGATTAAAATACCATCAATCGAAATTATTTCTTTCAACTTTTGGGAAGAAATATAATATTTAAAGTATCAAAATCTTAGTTAGATTTTGAATGCATTGATTCAAGAACAGACTTATAAAGAGATCACTGTTTAATGTTTGTAATTCAGTATAACCCTTTTATAACAAACCCATTTAAAGGAACTAGCCTTCTGGAAGTTTACTCTGTCCAATGGACTGATGAGATTAAAACCCCAATAAATGCCCTGTTGATCTAATTATATCAAATTGAGTATTGTCAGTGAGGATTTGCAAAAACACGTACATCAGCTTCCCGGTCACAGTACAGATTCTTCAGTGTTTATCCTCAAATGGTGCAGCTGCAAACGCACATGGGGAAATATTGGGGAAATGTCTGAGAGACAGGGTGGAGCTCATAATTGTGGGCTTCCTGAGCTTATAGCTATCATCATAAACTGAACTGATAGCACACGTCAATCGTTTGGGAATTTTGTGTGCCAGGGAAAACATTTGTTTTCTAAATTTGATATAAAATTAATGGAACAGTTTAGAGCTAGAGCTTTAATTTAGCTTCGTTGTTCTTCTGTTTTGCTTTTGTAGTTGTAGTTTTCCTGTTTGAGAAGAACATATTTTGAGATGGCTAGTTCCTGTTAGGAAAAAGAATTATGGACATACTGTACACATAATGCCCCTATTGTACACTTTCCACTGTGTTCTTTTAATACAAAGTCCTGTTCAGAAGTAGTTTTTATGGTGTCAGCTGCTTTGTTGTGAGCTTAGATGCATTACTTGCATGGTGATATAGTGATACATCATCATGAGCCAGAGTGTTTTATAAAAAGATTGGTCAATAACTTCAAGGGTTACTCTCCTCAAGGTCAAGGTCACAGTGAGGGATCATAACCATAACTGTTGATACTTTTGCAGCTAAACCTAGTTTGATGGTATATTCATCTGAACCACTAAACATTTTGAAACCAAAAGTTGATGTTATGATGCATACCATGAGCCATAGTGTCAACTGTCATGCAAAAACTGGCCTGCTATCTTCAAGGTCTGAGGTCACAGTCAGGATTTGTATCAAAATACTTTTTTTTTCAGCTGTATCTACTGAAATGTTTTTTCTTTTGCAACCAGGCTTAGTAATTGATGGTACGACCGAGTTGGCACACTTTACCAATGAAGAGCAGAAAATGGTTAGCTCATGATGTATTTAATACTTCTGCCACATGCACCAGCCTTATGACATAACTGATGCTGGCCACTCAGCACAAAATGTCAGCACTTTGCGATCTATTTTTAGCAAACAAGATTTTAAAAAATCCAGTGAGAAACAGTCTTACGAGTATTTTTTGTTGTTGCACAATTCCTATCAGCAGGGCCCATGGTGTTTCTTTGGTTTGGTCCCTTTAAGCCTGGATGTCTTGTGAAAAGACAGGATTGCCACAGATCCTTTTGAAACCAAACTGAGTGTGATAATAAACTACCGCTAACAACCAGACAGAGAGCAAGTGAGCATATCATGATTTGCTGACAGCAACGCTGTGACTTGTGTCAGAGTATCACTAAGCACAGGATGGTGGGCATTTTGCCCTGCAAGGTGGCAGAACCTTTTTAAGAGTCTTGGTAGCACCCATCCATGTTGAAAGGTTTTAGGTTCAGCTGAGGTGAAACACTGACCTGGATGCCAGTACAAGCAGTTGGAGATGTGTAATTCTATCAGGGCCATAACTGCATAGAGACAGTCCTTAAACAGAAACTCGTCTTGCTGGAACAGTAGAAGAATGAATGACGCATGCAGCTGATCTAAGAAATTTTGCATGCAGTATTTTATCTGGGACATCCGATCAGTTTGTTTGGGCAGAATTTTAGCACTGTCTTAACTTTGTTCCGCTGTACAGGAGATGAGTCATTAAAGCTGATCTCCGTCTTCCGTGGGCTGAGCCCATCAATGATTAACAGTGTCAGTCTGGTGGGGAGTAGTGGAACCAGCAGCAGTGCTGGGAGGAGAATGGTGATGCAGTAATTTATGTATGTTTTACTGGCAACCTGTCTCCCGAGATCGACTTTGGAGCCATTTTCAGTCCAAGCATTTGGTCATCGTATCCTGTTGAGCAGCTCCAGTTGTTTTAGAGGAGCTTTGTTGTGGGCATGGATGATGGTGTTCTCACCATCCACAGATTTCTTGCAGATTTGTTGACTGATTGTCTATTTCACGGTTTGACTAGATGCCCAGTATGTACCAGGCCATATACGTGAGTGCTCATTGGCGGGTTTTTTACACTGTTTACAGATATAAACATCTGGCCTTGGTGTTATTCATTGCTGAAAGTTGGAAACTTGCAGTTTTCAAAAACCTGTGCACAGAACCATGCTCATGAATAGTACAGACTTCGCAGTTGCCAAGGCAGCTCATAGTCATACTTGTGTTCCTTTCTTTCCTTTCTAAAAACAAAGTATGGAGAGAAATAAGTAACCACTTAGAAATAGATTCTGAACTGTGTGGCCAGTAACAAAAGAAGATTGTAGAAACTAAAATATGGGTTGTCATCACACTTTTCATTGCATGTACACCTTCCTGACTGTTTGGTCTGTATTGTCATTGGGTAGTTTTGTGTGTGCAGAGCAGCAAGGGCTCTGGCGTGGATGTGCGAGAAAACAATTCAAAACCGTCCAACAAAGGTAAGAAGTGTTGATCTAATTGATTTCACTTACGGCCCAAGCTGGCTCGCCATTCCAATTTCCTGAAAGAATACTTGCGTTTGGGACTCGCACTGTAACCGTTGGTAACAGTCTCAGCAGCGCTCTTTTTGTGAGCATATTCAGCATATTAATAGTCTGTCTCACCTGGATCAATAAAGTACAGCTTCTAATTCTGTATGTATGCCCAGTCCAGTGCAAAAAGAATTGATCTGAGAGCTCTTTGGGTGGCTGTCAATCAAGAGGTTGATTTGGTTGGACAGATCTAGTCACATGTTGTTATTGATGTTAGCCGACAGGCTGTAGATGTGATGAAGGAAATATGAGTCATTTCAACATGCCAGCAGCTGGACAGATATACACATTTGAGTTTGCTGTCAGTCACTGACAAAAAAGTTCCATTCCTGGTTTCTGTGTTTGCACTTACAAGTGGTGTTTGGGAGTGTAGACAAGTGATCAAAAGTGACGGTGATGGGTAGTGGGAATTCAAGTGTGAAGGCTTACGTGGAAGGGGACAACCAAGACAACAAAGATATGAAAGATACAGGTCAGATCAACCACGGAAGGAATGCTGAGCAAGATGAGGCTTCAGGGAGTGTTGATCAGCATGGTGGGAGGATTCAAAAGGGTGAAGAAAAAGCTGTGCCTTTGATGAAAGGGGATTCAAAAAGTAATCCAGATGGAGAAGATAGAAGTGTACACCCCCTTTTTGAAATTCAAAGTGGAGACATTCTGAGAAACACGGTTGAAGATGGAGATGCAGCTAGTACCAGGCAGTATGAAGAAGGCATGATCAGTGACCCTCCAGTTGATGACACGCAGACACTTGACGCACTGGGGAATATTCAGGGCGATGGGGATGCAGAGAGCATTAGTGTGAGAGAAGATTCCAAAACTGTTCTACAGTTTGAGGAAACTGGAAGTGCACTGCAGGATGAGGATCTGGATTTAGATTTTCAGCAAGAAACCTTTACTTGGATTCCTTGTAAGTTGTTTGATTGATCTGGTGGTGTCAGAAGTACAGGTAACCTTCTGACAAATGGAATAGAGAAAAGCTCTTTCACGACCCCATTGTGCTGCTGGAATGAGCAGCTTTGAAGAGAGAAAGAAAAGAAAACTACAGCTTGGAAACTGAATGCAGTTCTCTATTTACAATTGTGAAGCTAGCTGCCAGTCTGTATTGACTTGACTTGCATGGTTGACTGGGAGTTGAATGCATATTGCATATCAAGCAAAAAATCCTTTGAATTTGGTTGTGAGCTGCTTGAGCAGTCACTCTTGTTGAAAACAACCATGAAAGATTTGAGCTGTAATGCTTTCTTTCTTTCTCTCTCTCTCTCTCTCTCTCTCTCTCTCTCTCTCTCTCTCTCTCTCTCTCTCTCTCTCTCTCTCTCTCTCTCCTTTTTTTTTTTTTTTACTGATATCATTTGATACTTGACTGGTTCAGGTCAAGATGTATAGTAGTGTATACACACAATTCTCATTTTTCATACTTATGCATACATCATAATTCATATTTAAAGGCACAGTGCCATTTATCACAATTGGGACCATTTTAGCAAAAATTCATGACATTAATTCCAGAGTTCTTTCAAATCAGAAAATTGTTTTGGGCAGTAAAGCAAAAGTACTTTTTGTTGTTGTTGTTTCTTCCCCCCCCCCCCCCCCCCCCCTCCATTATGCAGCTGAGTTTTGACACTTTAACAAATTGTTTGTTGTTGTTATTTCTAATATTTTTCTTTTTTCCCCAGACCACTGTTAATTGTTATTTCTTTGCTCTAGTGTCTTCAGCACGTGCCAGGCCCAGTTATGTGCGCCAACCACAACAGGCAAAAGAACAGAATGGCCAAGTCGAACAACCACCACAGGAACCAAAAAAATCTGTTATACCAACAGGTAAAATGCAATTTTTTTAGTTTACTGTACCCCATTTTTTTTTTCTATATATATATTTTTAGTGCATGAATCCTCTCTCACTCTCAAAAAACAAACAAAAATCTCTCTCTCTCTCTCTCTCTCTCTCTCTCTCTCTCTCTCTCTCTGTTAAAAAACACACCTAAAATCAGTAAAATGAATGTGATTTAAATGAAAGATGTATGTGTGTGTGTGGGGGGGGGGGGGGGGGGGGCAACAGATTTGAACATGTAGGAAGGAGAGTAAGGAGAATTTGTATTTGTTTCGGCTAATTAATAAAATAATGCGATAATTCTTGTCAGAAGGGCTCAACATGGTCCATTTACTGGCTGTCAGTGAGCAGTCCATGTACTGGCACTAATGTAGTAGTACAAAATATAGTTGCTACATCTGCCTAAAAATGATATGTGTGTTCTCACTCTTCCAGATTACAATCCACACACCATTCAGATCTCAGTGGGTGTGTATCCTTAGCCAAGACTGTTTTCAGTGTGTTTGTCACTAGTTGATGATAAGCTGTATCTGTGCTTTCTTGACCTCTCCCCACCACCCCACCTGCCTTCTTGATGCTCATGTCAAGTATGTTTTTGTGTTGCCTTTAACTACAGTCAGATTTAGCCCTAAAAGAATGCTAATTGATTAACTGTATAATCTATCAGTACTTCTGAAAGACTGCAGTGTGGCCAGGTTCATGCAAAAACTAAGATTTGAGATAGGTGTAAACTATAATCTTTCAAAATTGCAGGGAGAAAAGGTACCCCAGATTCCTAATGACCACATATTCCTTCAAGTGATGCCTTCCACCTCAGTCAGATTTTGCTCTAAAACAGTGACAGTTATCCAAGGAACAGAAAGGCTTGAAGAAATAAGAGTGAAATGGTTTGAATGCCTTTGTGTGTGCAGCAGCAGGAAGTCGGCGAAAGTCCACTGTGGTGAAGGAGATTGAAAAGATCAAGCAGAAGCGGGAAGAGAGGCGGGCCGTGCAGCAGGCCATACGAGAGCAGTTTGAGTCAGAGTATGACACCTCCGACCCCAACTGGGAGTTCAAGGCCATGATCAAGTATGCTGCCCGTCTTTTTCATGGGTCTTCTTGCTTGCTTACTGTTAATCCTTTGCTAGAGTTTTGTTCAAATCAACTTTGTTATGCTTTTTGGAAGCAGATGTTTAGATGTGTGTATTTTGTTGTACAAAACATAAAAATATTTATTTTTCTAACATTAATTATTTTATCTGCTGTGTTAGGTCTCAGTATTTTTTGTGTTTAATTCTCTGTGGTTTTAATTTCAGTGAATTCCGCAGCCATTTAGAATACCGGCCCATCACATCTTCCGATCCAATAGAAAATCATCAGATATGTGTCTGTGTCCGCAAACGACCCATGAACAAAAAAGGTGAGGGTGCACTCCTTCCCCATTCTTTTATATGAAATATATATGTGTGTATATGGAGGGGGGGAGTGGGGGGCCAGGCTGCTGTTTTAATTTTGTGCCATTGTGAAATGAAAGATAAAGGCGGTATTTTAGAATGTTCAAAACGTGCATTTACTTTACTTTTGTTATCCCCCCATAACAAAGTTAGGAGGTGGGCAGTATACTGGAATCACCAAATCTGCATGTCCAGGGTTTGTCCAGAAGATATTTTCTGGACCACTCAACCTTTTGTGACCAGATTTTGGTGAGGCGGAGTTGTGTCATGTGAACAAAATGGGTTGCTTTTTTTAAGGTCAAGGACATGGCAAGGGGTCAGAATATGGCTTCAAAATATGATCAAAATATGACTGTTTCTATCTTCTGAACTAATGATTTGTTTGCAATCAAATCTAGTTGGTAGATCATCATAAGCCAAAATGACCAGTGAAAATATTTGATTGCCGTGTAGAAGTTAAGGTCACAGCAAACATTCAAAATTAGAATTAATGTTTGTCCAGACAGTATCTTTTTGAACCACTGAACCTTTTGTAATGAAATATGGTATGGTAATGCATCACTGTAAACCAGGATGGCAAGTGAAAAAAAAATGGGTTACTATGCAGTTAGGGCTCATAGAATCAAAATATAACTGTTTCTGTTATATCTTCTAAACTTCTCATCCTTTTGCTGCCAAAGTTTGATGGTGCATCATCATAAGCCTTTTGAAAAGATTGCCTTGCTGTGCTTTGCTTTACAGTCGAGATCAGTTCTGAACTATTTGGCCTTTTGTAGCCAAACATAGTATTGTGACACACATCATGAGCAAAGAGTGTCTTGCAAAAACATTGTTTTGCTGTAATCAAGGTTTAGTTTTTGCAACGTCCACCACTGAAGTTACTTCTTTCAAACAGTTCCTTGTCATTTGTAGATGGTCTTTAACTCTTCAAACTGACCTGTTGAATAATTTTTATGTGGTGGTTGGTTTGACCATGTCCTGTGTGGACACATTCAGAAGTCCTGCAGAGGGTGTTGATGCTGAAAGTAAAACCAGGTAAAATGTTGTTGTCAGTGGTTTAAATTTTCTGTTCCATCCAACGACAGAGATTGCTCGAGCAGAGCCCGACGTTCTGACAGTGCCCAACAAGGAGAACATGATTGTGCATGAGCCAAAGCTCAAGGTGGACCTCACAAAGTTCCTGGAGAACCAGACCTTTCGATTCGACTACGCCTTTGATGACCAAGCCACCAATGAAATGGTCTACAGGTAGATAACCAGGGTGCCTTTTAAGGAGCATAGTCAGAGCTTGTAAACTCTTAATTAAAAAAACACACACTAAAAAACATAAGGGAGTTAACTAGTGCTCGAAATACGTAACAAGTACAACAACAAAGACCTGAGGCACCTACGGTAACTCTCACCTGGCATGCCTGTAAATACAAGGTACATCAACTCCACCAGAGGTACATCCTCAAACAAAAAATGCATCAAACAAGTTTTCATTTGTGTGAGTCAGAACTTTGAGAGTATGTTTAAATTCAGCATCCAGTAACCAGTCTGGAGACTACCAAAGTATGTAATGTGTATGTACTTTCTACAGATAAATGTGTATTTTTAAGTACTGAGTAAAGTCTTATTTTGTGCTTAATATTTTCCAGGTACACAGCCAAACCTCTTGTAGAATGTATATTTGACGGTGGCATGGCAACTTGCTTTGCTTACGGACAGACAGGCAGCGGGAAAACACATGTAAGGATGTTGTTTTTATTTTGTGCTTGGTATATGAGGAGAACTAAATGATGCAGCTTAGTGTGCGTGTGTGTGCGTGTTACAGGGTGTCTCAAAACAGATGTAACCCATTAACATGATAATAATTTATTACTCAGACAAGAAACTCCCAAAAAGATTACATTTCCTGGAAGCTGATATGATAACAATAAAAATAAATAAATGAAGATTTGAGGTCAGCTCAAAGGATACATTTATTATAAGAGCACATGTTCCAGACACATTTGAGGCCAACAAGTGAAGTTGTCGATCACCTTGACACACTCTTCCTTCCTGATGGCACGGATCTTCTGGGTTATGGTGACTTTCAGTTCAGCAGTGGATTGAGGGTGATTCTCATACACGTGGTCCTTCAAGAACCCCCAAAGATAAAAATCTGGTGTCTGAGGCACAATAGCAGTCATTTGGAACGTGCTCTAATAAATGTATCCTTTGAGCTGACCTCAAATCTTCAGTTTTTTAGACAGAGACCTGTAATGTTCAGTTTTTTTATTGTTATCATGTCAGCTTCCAGGAAATGTAATATTTTGCGAGTTTCTTGTCTGAGTAATAAATTATTATGTTAATGGGTGCCATCTATTTTGAGACACCCTGTATTTGGACTACAGGTCATGCTTCTGCATACATTTCATTCCACTTCACGATGGTGATAGTGGGGTGTCAGATATTTGTCATAGCTTTTGCCCTGTGCTGTTGCTTAGGTGTGCCAGTAACTGATGGTTATGATTTGACTTGGGCATTGTGGTAGTGAAGTGCCTGGCACATACTTTGAGTTGTCTTGCAGTATATGTTGTAGTGTTGCAGTAAAAATGAAGTGACAGTTTTCACTGGTGCTAACATTTGTTTCTGTATCTCTGTCTGTGTGCAGACAATGGGGGGAGATTTTAGCACCAAAGGTCAACAAGACTGTGCCAAGGGCATTTACTGTTTAGCAGGCAAGTAGGCTTCAGTGCACCGGACTCTTTCTTTGATTTCACACTGTCTGCCAATCCTTCTGTCGTTTTTAAAGACTGCTTTTTTGTTTTGTTTTTGGATTCATTCAAATCTTTGTTCTCTGCCAGGTCTTCAGAAATACCTCTTATTGCCTCTTCTGTCCACTCTTATTTTACTTGACTAAAACTGCCTTGAAGTCCTGTCTGCTATAACCAGTTTGATTCCTTTTTGTAGGTGTCCGCCGTTGGTATCCTTGATTTTTTTCCATGAAAACCCTGCTGTGGGATTCCAGACTCTGATTACATATATGAGCAAACAACACCTAATTTGTATGGGGAAGGGGGAAGTGTTTCTTCCACATGCCTTTGATTATTAAGATTTTTTATTTACATGAACGAAAATATAAGTCATGGTGAGTATCAAGCTGTATTATGAGCAGTTTTAAGAAACGGTAAGATCAATGTTTCTGTCAAGGTTGCTCATTTTCCCATTTCGCATGCTATTCATCTGAGCATTACAGCTCAAGTTGAGTCACTGAATTGAATGTTAGTTATGAGTGTGTTTGTGTTGCAGCGAAAGATGTGTTTAAATTGCTGAACTCAAAGTACAAAAAGATTGACCTTACGGTGGGAGCCAGCTTCTTTGAGATCTACAGTGGGAAGGTCAGCGAACACTAGTTTAGAAAGGCATGTGTTCAAGTAGTTGTAAACTGGTCAGATCAGTATTTGTAGTCACTGGCTTTGAACAGCATGTGTCCATGTGGTTGTGAACTGGTCAGATCAGTAGCTGCACCCTGATCAGGGCACTAATTACGTCTAATTATCACCGCATCATTTGATGCTCTCTGCCAGACCATTGGTAGAAGTTGTAAGACAGTGGTTACCATTAGGTCTGTTGCATTTTAGTTAGACTTTGTTACTTGTCTACACCTGAAGTCAGTGTGCAGTTGAAGGGTGTATAATCGTCTGTAAAGATGCTTTGATTCATGCAAATCATTCAGTTCTAAAACCTTTAAAACTTTTTGTACAGCTTTGTTTATACCATGAAATAATGTTTACTACCATCATTGACTGTAAATTCAACAATTACTTGCTACAGAAGTAGTCCCGCTGTTAAAGGCAGAAACCAGGAACTGTATTAAAAGTGAACATCAAATTTTCCTTAGTAGCCCTGTTCACTTTTGAATATAAATACAAGCGTTGAAGTAGTTGAAACTATTAGTATCATCTATCAGTTGACTGATGGGGGGGGGGGGGGATTGAAATACATGTTCTCAAATTTGTGTTTTGTTGGTGCATGCTTTGATGCTGTGTGGCTTTCCAGGATTCATTTGCCCAGTTATATTTAAGTACTGATGACTTACTTTGGACATCATTGTAAAACTGTTGTTATGTTCAGTGTTATAGTTATCTGGATGAAGTGCACGTGTGTGTGTGTGTGTGTGTGTGTGTGTGTGTGTGTGTGTGTGTGTGTGTGTGTGTGTGCTTTTTGTTGTTCTGCTTTAGTCATTGTGTTGGATTTTAAGACTTTTTCTGGACAGTTGGGTCTCCAGTGGGCATGGTGGTTGTGCAGGTGTTTGACTTGCTGAACAACAAACTGCGTCTTCGAGTGCTGGAGGACCACAAGCAGCAGGTGCAGGTGGTGGGACTTCGAGAGGAACCTGTGAACAGCGTGGAAGATGTCCTACAGCTCATCCAGCATGGCAACAACGTCAGGTAGGCCCAGGTCACACCACAGTTCTTTATTACTATTCCTCAGCTTCAAACCCCAAGGTTCACCCAGTGTTGGGTGAGAAGATTGCGTGCACAGCCATTTCCCCACACCTGCATATATTGTACATACAGGCGCAGTGTCATCCACCACTCTGGCAGCTGCACTCTGTCATTGGGGATTTCAGTAATGGAGTTTGTTATGTCAAGAAGATTATCGTAGCTGAAAGTAATCCAGACATGGGACTTTTGACATGACAAACCTTTTGCCCTCACCCCAGTGTTGAAACTAGAGACAATGAGATGCCAGTAAGGACAAGGGACACCACAATGATGGAGTCCGCAGACTTGCTATGACATGATCATGTCAGAAATGAAAACTGTGATAACTGCAGTATTTGACTGTTCAAATGAAACTTTCAGGAATCCGTCTTAATGTGGATGTTAGGAAATACTGTAACTAATTGACTATGGGGTTTTCTTTTGTCTGTGTGAGATTGATATTTAACATGATTTTTGTGCATCTGCTCTCACAGAACATCAGGCCAGACCTCAGCCAATCAGCATTCCTCACGATCGCACGCTGTGTTTCAGCTCATACTGCGATACAGGTGAGCAGCTACGTCATATATTGCATACAGTTTTGTACCTGCTGCCTTGCTGGTTATCCAGAATTCGGTAAACTCATAGTTGTGTGTTACATGGAAGGTGGCTGCATTTGACATTTCTGGGTTATGTAATGATGTCAGAGTTGTACATTAAAAGTTACTTGGTAAGGCAGCCTTTGCACTGTCAGTTATAAATATTAGTTTATGCTATCTGTAAGTTTGTTGTTGTTTTTTATCAAAGGGGTTGAACATTGGCTAAAATGTCCTTTTGTCTGTTGCAGAACAAAAAACAAACTACATGGGAAGTTTTCATTGATTGATTTAGCGGGTGAGATTTCTTTATTTTATTTTGAGTTGATTTTCAGTAATGTTTGGGTCTTTGTTTCATTGTTTGTTGTCAACATTATCCTGTCTTTTTGTCTTTTTCTTTGCCAGAAGGATGTTAACTATATCTGTAGCATGTAGTTTGCAAAACTTTACTGATATTGTTTCTTCACAAATAGTGGCAGTGGCTGATTGATCAGTTGATTCTGGAACTTATGATGAGAGTGTGTAATTGTCACCATTAGGCGTTCTTTTGGTAAGTGAACAGTGGCTCAGCAAGCTGACAACTATGGAAGAGCAACTGCCTAATAAGTTTTGTATGAGCTTGTTTCCCTAATAGGTTCCCCCGTTATGCCTTGACAGCATAGTCAGCCCACTCCAAGTAGCGTACCTATGAGTGTGATGTTCCCTCTTGCTCAGGATGCTCAAGGCTGTTTTGTCCTGACTGTAACCTGCATGATCGATTGGGTGCTAAGTATCAGCTTCCTGTCATAGCAGACTCCATCTTCAGTATGACTTGAAATTTGTACTCTTGAGTCTCATGAAAAGTTAGGCTGTGTGTCTGTGTGTGTGTTCAGGCAATGAGAGGGGAGTCGACACATCCAGTGCCGACAGGCAAACCCGCATGGAAGGTGCTGAGATCAACAAAAGTTTGCTTGCTCTCAAGGTCAGTTACATTTCTGTAGGGTACATGTGTTACACTTCTGTAGAGTAAATGTGTTTGTGTGATGTTGAAATGCAACTGCCTAAATAATCGGAGGCGAATTGCAGGTTTGCTGGGGAGCTGTTGCATGCTGTTGGTCACACCAAGGTAGATTGTGGTGGAGGAACCAGTAAAAGGATCATATATTTCACTTTGATTATATATGTATAAAAGGACGAGAAAGTGCCTTTGTCAGACAGAGGAACAGTGGAACTGTTACACAGGCATTGTTGAGGAAACTTTTGAGAGACAGGGTGTACCTCACTGAGGCTTTTTTGAGCAATAAATAATACCATCAGGAACTGAAGGATACCTGTATTGATAAACACATGTGAGGACCCTGCATACTTGTAGTAAGTATTGATTGTGCGGTTCTTGCAGGAGTGTATACGTGCACTGGGTCGCAACGGTGCTCACCTGCCATTCCGTGCCAGCAAGTTGACCCAGGTCTTACGAGATTCTTTCATTGGGGAAAAGTCTCGCACGTGTATGGTGAGTGAGATCATGCGGCTGTGTGTGAGTGAAGCCTGATGGGAGAGAGGGGGAGGGGAGTGTACAGTGGTAGACTCTGGGAGTTGTGATGTCTTGTGCATGCATAGCGTGCAAACTAGATGTGATGGGTGAGAGAGCGCGTACCTGTGCGTACAGATTCAGCGTGTTTGAGCGTGTTTGTCCTTGGGCTTAGGAGTGCAAGAGAAATATTGGGTGAGGAGTGACAGCGCAACACAATCAGTGCTGGGAAAGGATGTGAACAGTGCATTTGCCAGTAATACTGTGGTGGGAATTGTGTATAGAATTGGTTATTTCGATGGGCTGATGGTGATGGTTCTGCCTGTACAGTCAACAGGGATCATTTTTGCACTGACAACAAGAACAGTTGTAAGTCAGAATTCTGGTTTTGTCCATGACCTGCTCAATGATTTTTGATCCCCCAGAAAAAAGCACTGGGTTGTACAAGTTTTAATCTTATCTTGATCTTTCCAAACATCTTGTTTTTTTTGTGTTTTTTTTTGGGGGGGGGGGGGTAACTGTGGTCATACAGGACACCCTGATACACTAACTTTCCTTCATTTTTGCTTTGGACAGTTCCCACCCATGAATACCCAGAAGCCATTGATCCTGCACTTCATGGGGGGGGGGGGGGGCACTTTATCTGAACGACTCCAACTTCCAACTTGCTCCCTTCTTTCTGCAAACGCATACTTGGCTAAAGTTACTATTTTTATCTGCACCACTCCAACTTCCAACATGCTCCCTTCTTTCTGTGAATGCATACTTGGCTAAAGTTACTATTTGCTTGTTGTTGCAGATTGCTATGGTGTCTCCAGGCATGAACTGCTGTGAACATACGCTGAACACACTACGCTATGCTGATCGGTAAGTGGGTCCTTCCTGTCACTTTGCCATCACTATATACTTGTCCAGAATATTTTGGGCAGTGCAAGATAAGAAGAAATGTGTTTATGCGGTTGTGTTTTAATTATTTTTTCTTTTAAGGTGTATGTTCTCCTTTCTGACACTGTAGGCCAAGGAAATGAATGCACTGGGACATTACTGTGGTACAAAAGAAAAACATCTGTTTATGACAGTAAACATTTACACTTTTGTTTCTCTGCTTTCTGACGTCAGTGAGGCAAAAGAAGTTTGTTTGAAGAGCCGTGGGCTTTCCAAACTGTCATCAGATATTTACTTGCAGTGTTTACCCAGAGTTCTGCACATTGTTCATTGTGCTGCTGTGCAGAGCATCAGTTGTATACTGGAATGAAGTGTGTGTTGCATTCACTGAATTTCTCATGATGTTAGACCATGCTCACTGCAAGAACTGCTGCATATCTTGTCTGCAGGAACAGCTTCATGCCTTGTCTCCAGTAAACAGCTGGATACCTTTGTTTTCAATAACGGCTGCGTACCTTGTTGGTGAAAGCACTAATACATGGCATTTCAGCCGTATGGGGAGGACTGTCCGAATCTGATCTCATAGGGGTTATGTGTCACCACAGTCATATGGTTGAAACTGTTCAGTAACATCAGTTTCAACCTGTCCTTTCCAAATACAAAATACTGTATACCAAACAGATGAACTGAATCTGCCAGCCAATGAATACCCACCATTTGGCCTGAACTGAAGGCCAGAGGTCACAAGGGATGGTAACTCTTGAGTAGCAAGGTTGAATAGTCAAACGTCCCCTTGGTTTAACACATCAGCTTTGGCTGTGCCATGTGGCAGCCAGTACATTTAAGATGGAGTCAGTTTCAGCTCTTTTGTTTGGCAGATCTGGATGGATCTGACCGTGTGAGGGGTAGACAGTCCTGAACCATATGGCCAAAACAGCGCCTTTACAGCTGTATACTGCGTCTACAATACCATCTACAAACCATGTCTGCTGTAACGTCTGTGTGCCTGTGCAGGGTTAAGGAACTTGGCCCGGGAGGTCCGGTAGAAGGAAAGCCGGCAGACGTTGCTGTGCCTAGCAACGTACCCCTAGGAACCATGTCACCACAGAATTCTGACCTTGCCATGCTGAAGACTTCCAACGTGAGTAGTTTTTATACTTCCTCCCAGGTGATTGACAAGCTGGCTCAGAGTCACAGCTGGTTTAGCTTCGTTGGTTAGTATTTGTCCTGTCCAATCCAAAGGTTTGCATCCAGACAAACAGCATCATAGGGCAACATACGGTTTGAGTGTTAGTTCACTGTTGCATAGTTGTGTAAGTGCGCCCAGATTTTCATCAGTTGTTGCTGATGTGGTTGATGCTTTATTTGACAGCAAGAAGAGGTGAGTGAGGAGCTGCTCAACTTCCACCAGGTGATGAACAAGATGCAGGAGATGGAGGAGGAGGTGCAGGATGACCACAAGGCTGTTACAGAGGTCTGTCACTTTGTTTTCACCGCCCTTCACTGTTATCGTGTCTGCTCCGTTTTGTCCCACATTGTGAAGCAGGCTCACATGCACAACTTGCATGTTAGCACTAAACACAGTATACGCAGGCATGTACACATACACACATGACGCACAGTACTCTCTCTCTCTCTCTCTCTCTCTCTCTCTCTCTCTCTCGCCCCCCACCACCACTACTCCCACTGCCACCAACAGTGACAGCCTTAATACATGCATGCTATGCTCACAGACTTAATATTTGTTAGTTGTATGTACTCAAACACTAGCCATCAAAGGATATCAGCATCTGGTTATGAAAGAACCAGTTTGGGGGGTTAGATTAAGAGAAAAACTCTGCACACACTAAATTTTGGAGCTTTGCTCGTGTAAACCTTACACTGATGAAGACCATCAAACTCAAAGACTGTTGACCATAAAGAAGTAACTTGATGTTTAATGCCAAGTTAATTGTGGCAGTTGTATTAGAGCAAAAGACAGTGTCAAAATATCAAACACCACTGACCTCAATTCGAGAAGAAAATGGGTAAATGAAGACAGGATACATGCGTGTGTGTGTTGCAGTCTGGCACTCTGTATTTGATGGTTCAGGTCTTTTTATTCCACAGATGAGTCAGAAGTGGATGGTGGAGGACAAGAAGCTGCTCAAGGTCACGGAAAGTGTAGACTACGATGTAGAAGGTGGGTTTTGTGCCAGTGTTGTAAGTGAGATCTCAGATTTTTTAACACCTTGTAAACTGCACAGGGTCACCTCATGATGAAGTTACCAGCGAGCTGAGAATGACCTTGTGCAACACCAGATACAAACTGTAATCTTTATGTTTGTCAAATGTTTGGGCATCATGCTACACACAGCTGTTTCTTTTTGTACATCATAAAAGCACAGGTCTGCATGTCAGAGTACATGCTTTCTTGCTGAATGGAATCTGCAGCAAGTCATATCTGGTTTTCAGCTTGCATGGAAAATGTGAGCCTGTATAATCATCTGCGTTAGGCTGTCCTCCCAAGCAGATTTGAACTTAATTATCTTGAATTGTTCCAGTGTGTTAAACAGTGCCACTCTCTTGTGTGCTGCCAATCTTTAAGATGGCATTGAGTATCTCACTGGTTGATTTGGGTGGAAATTTGTGTTGGCCATTTAAAAAAAATAAAAATTGAGGGGTCTTTTCTTTACCCATACCTGCTTCATTATCTCAGTGTGTATTTGTTTCAGCATATGCCAAACAGCTGGAGACTCTGCTGTCCAAGAAAATTCAAGCCCTCACAGCTCTGCGGGGTGAGCTTAATGCCTCTGCTCTATTTAGCAGAATTAATGACCACTCACATCAGTTTTAAAGTTTGTCAAATATTTGTAGAAGACCTCTGTAAGCTTTAAGGAAAAACTTTGAACCTGCCAAACTTGGCCTTGAAAGGAAAGGCATAGCATCTCAAAACGGCTGTGTCTAATTGGCAAAAGTAGTGTAGACTGTTTCATACATAGGCTGACTGGTTGATAATGTAGACTGACTGCTTGATACGTAGACTAACTGCTTGATACGTAGATTGACTGCTTGATACATAGACTGACTGCTTGAAACATAGACTGACTGCTTGGTACATAGACTGCTCAATACACAGACTGTTTGAAACATTGACTGACTGCTTGATACATAGACTGACTGCTTCATAATGTAGACTGACTGCTTGATACAGACGGACTGCTTGATAACATAGACTGACTGCTTGATACAGACGGACTGCTTGATAACATAGACTGACTGCTTGATAATGTAAACCACTTGAAACACAGACTGCTTTATACAGACTGCTTGATAACATAGACCACTTGAAACAGACTGCTTAAAACAGACGGACTGCTTGATAACATCGACTGCTTGAAACATAGACTAACTGCTTGATGCATACACTGACTGCTTGATAAGTAGGCAGACTGCTTGATACAGACTGACTGCTTGATATGTAGACTGACTGTGCTAGGGTGTGCCTGATGCATTTCCAGACTCTGCAGTTTCTGAGGAACTGTTCCAGCAAGACCTTTCCAGTTATAATGGTAAACTATGTTGTGCTATTCTTGTTCATGCCAGTTGTGTAGACCTTAACCTAGTTTTGACACGATGGAAGAGTGATAGTTGTATTTTCAGTGTGAGTTGACTGAACATTTATGCTTCTTGATTTTCCTGACGAATGGAATTCTGTACCAAGAACTGAAATAATGTAGGGTAACAATGGTGACTGTGTGTTGCA
Source organism: Alviniconcha strummeri (assembly GCA_963584105.1). NCBI lineage: Eukaryota > Metazoa > Mollusca > Gastropoda > Provannidae > Alviniconcha > Alviniconcha strummeri. The sequence goes on along the minus strand of OY757545.1, from coordinate 19,175,981 downwards.
GAAAAAGTGCAGACATTCCGGCAAGAGATGCTGGAGGAGGAGACACTGAGCCGAAACATCAAACCCAAGCAGTCGAAACGCCCACCTTTCAACAAATAGTGGCCATGCTGCACAGACTTTGTTCAGGCACATTCACTTGCTCCATTCTTACCATATATACACCACACATCACCAACTCAGATTCATCTGTCTCATAATCATCTCCCACCCCTTCCACTTACCCACCAAACACACGCACTCTGACAGACTTACTGAAGGAGATACTTCAACGTAGCCACAGGTCTACACCCCATTCCCACTCTGTACCCATCTGCTGCTCATCCTCCACCAGACAGACTAGGCAGTCAGATGCCGGTGTATTTTATGATCTTACTGTTGGCTGATGTTTGTGGACAAGGTAAGGTATGCGGAAGTGTTCCCAAGACAGCCTGGAAGAAAGACTCTTCAACAGACTGGTGGACAGGACATGTGAATGCTTATTAAAAGAGCGAAATCAGCTGAGCAGGCATGATCGTCTTTTTGAAAGATTGGTGGTCTTTTTTTCTCTCTCTCTTTTTTCTTTTTTTCCTTTTTCCTCTTCTCTTCTTAACTATGTAAAATCCTCTGATAGCACTGCATGCCTCATCATTTGCCTTGCGTCATTTTGATAATACAGAGCATGTTTGTGGTGACCAGTCTGCATTAATATCCATGAATGGATGATCCGGTGGCATTTGACTGACAATGTGTGGAGTGTGGAGAGAGAGAACATCATGTGTACCTTTCAAATGGGACTCTGCCTACATTAATATTCGCTCATCACGGTTTCCAGGTCCTTGTGAGTTTAAGCGCAAGCATGAAGTGGATCTCACAGGACAATCTCCTCTCAGGTTTGCTCATCACATTGTCTTTGTCATAGAGAAGTTAAGGTGGAACTGAGGATGGTCCCCTCTCAGGCTTGATCATGTTTTCCATGTCGCAGAGGGAGAGGTCCAAGTGTGACTGTGAAGTGGAATGCTGTGGACAGTCTTTTCAAGCTTGATCATCGCAGTAAAGCTTGTTCATCAAGGTTTCCGCACCACAGAGAGGTTCAAGTGTGACGGTAGAGTGGAGTGCTGTGGACAGTCGGCTATCTTGTCAGTTTTTCCAAGCCACAGAGAAGTTGAACTGAGGACGGTCCCCTCTCGGGCTTGATCATCATGTTTTCCATGCCGCACAGAGGTCCAAGTGTGTCTGTGAAGTGGAATGCTGTGGACAGTCTTCTCAAGCTTGATCATCATAGTAAAGTTTGATCATCACGGTTTCCACGCCACAGAGAGGTTCAGTCAGCTTTCTTGTCAGTTTTTCCAAGCCACAAAAGTTGAAGTGGAACCCAGGAGAGTCTCTTCTGAATCATGATCTTTGTGGTTTCCAGGCCTTTGAGGCAGATGTTCCCATGTGCTACATGCAAATCAGTCTGTTCTCAAGTTGCTCTTTCATTAATTTCATCTGAAATTGTTTTTGCTGTCTCTTCCCCGAACTCTCCGCCACCCCCCCCCCCCCCCTTTTTTTTTTCTTTTTTTTTTTGTGTGTGGGAGGGTGGGGTTATCAGCACCTCATGTGAATGGAGGGGGCGCCAACACCATCAACACCTCATTGGGGAGGGGCAGGGGGCTGTGTTCTCAGCACTTCATGTAAAACGTTTTGTCTAAATCGCATCCACAAGCATGGAATGCTGTGTGGGGTTATCAGCACCTCATGTGAATGGAGGGGGCGCCAACACCATCAACATCTCATTGGGGAGGGGCAGGGGGCTGTGTTCTCAGCACTTCATGTAAAACGTTTTGTCTAAATCGCATCCACAAGCATGGAATGCTGTGGGGGGGTTGGTTTCATTGTTTCACTTTGAGCTCGTGGTCCAGTGTTTCATTTTGTAGCTAGCACAAATAATTTATGCGAACAAAGACTATGACTTCCATTTCAAGGTAGGCCTGGGATTTCTTTGTCTTTGTGATTTTGTGAGTTCATTGGTCAGCTGCTTGTGTGCAGTCATGTATTGCAGTTTCCTGTCTTTTTTTTTTTTTTTGTTCCTCTTGTCTCTGTCACGTTTTTTATTTTTTTATATTTATTTTACCTATTTTTTTCTTTTTTTTTTTTTAAACCATTCAGGGAAGTGATTCTGTACCAGCTCTTGCTTTGCCTACTGGCAGGTTCTGTTGTTTTGTTTTTGTTTTTTGCCTTTAATCAAACATTTACACGTTTGTAATTCTTTTTGGAAAAAATATATGCCATTCAATTGCAACAGCTCAAAAACTATGCACAAAGAAATGGTACTACTGAATAATTGGGGGGTAAATGAAAAAGGTGCACATGGGCATAAGATGAGACCATTTTGTTTTGGGGTCGCTTTGTGTGTTCTTCATTTGTCTGCAAATAGACTGATTTGTACTGCTATTGTATCGTTTGTATTCCACATCAAGAATTCGTCCACTTTGAAACCTTGTGAAGTCTATTGACTGAGGTGTGGCACAGGTATACAGCCCACCATGCTTTCCAATGAGAATCATTCACACTGCGATGCACTGTGATAAAGGCATCATGATACCTGCATCCTGTCGGTCATTTACTGAGGGAGGTGTGGCAGGAAGTCGCGCTCTGAGGGAGTGACAATGCACGAACATTAGCAGTCTTGCCATGGCAGGAGTTATAGCTTGTGCATGCTCACAGATTGGCTGTGCAGGAGGTGTGGGACGTGCATCCTCAGAAAGAAGCTATGTTACTTCCTTTGTCAGCCTTGTACCGGTTAACTTGCCGTGCATCCCTCCATCCGTACAGTCCATTGTGTTTGGAAGAAACGAAAAGGTTTACACCATACAGTTGTTAACGCTGCGGTGAAAATATGGTACATTTGTACAGTAAATCATGCTTTGATATAAAGGTGTGGTCAGTTCATGCAGTCAATCATGCTTTGCTAGATGTGCAGTGCACACCTAGCCTTATGGTCCCATCCGTTCTGTTATAAGTAGGGTACATATGCATGGGTGTGCTGTCAAAGAGGTATAGGGCACACAGTCGCCCACAGGGGTTGGTACATGCAGTCAAAGCCTTCTGTCATAGAAGTTGATGCAGACAGCCATCCTGTCACAGCAGATCCGTGTATGTTGAGAGGTTCAGTACATGGCCCAGTGCTCTGTAGAGGTCTGGTGCAGTCGGCAAAATCAGGCTCTAATACAGTAGTATGGTACTTGCATTCGTGAAGCTTTCACAAATTGCCTTATGTACTGAATTTTGTGCTTCATGTTTTAGCCAGCCATTCAGAATTTAACGGCTAAGCTTGGTATCATAAAAACTCAGTGTATTTGTTGTTCCACCATCGACTGTTGTGACCGCCTACGTGAGATATTTTCACAAACAGTCCAGGGGAAAACGTAATCCCTTTCTGGTGATTGGTAAGCAGTAACTGAGGATATTTTTTTCAACCTAGATGTAAGTTTTTGTTCTTGGTACTGACCATTCTCATTTACATTTAGCTGCTGACTACTTGCTGTGTGAACACAAAAACATGAAACCTGCATGCTGTGATATTTCTTTTTGTCTATATTTTTTTGTACTGCCATGTCATGTAATATTTGTATATGGTTGTGGGCTTACACAGTTTTTGGAAAAGCCTTTTGTGTGTGAACTTTGTAGGCTCTGATCTGATGTAAACCACTGTGCTGTGTATTTTTTAGAACTAGTGATTGACCGCATTTCAATGAATATTGAAAATTTTAGATTAGACGAAAATCAAAGTAATTTTGATTTCATCACTAACTGGTGAACAAATCACAGCTTCTGTGTGTTGCAGCACCTAATATTATTAATATTTAACTTTCTGTGCACATAGTAACACCTTTGTGAAGATAACAGCTGGTGAACATGATAGTGCATTGGAAAGACTGGAAATGGCTTCAGCTTTTTGTAGTGAGTGATCAATACAAAATATTTTCAAAAGCATGCCTCTCATTGATGATGAATGTAGAGTGCAGAAAGGAAGAGACCAGTGTATGTATTCAAAACACACATGCAATTACATCTGCCCTTTTTTTTTTTTATCTCCCACCCCCTCACCCCCAGCAACAACCCCCACCCTCATGCCTCTTGAGAAAATGAGAAAATGTTGCATGAAAGTATACATTTGACTTGGAACAGATTTTATTCCAGTAACTCCAGCTTTGCTACATACTTTTTAGCACGTTTGTTTAATAAATGTGATGTATCTGCAATTGTTCATGAAATGGTCAGATTTTGTCAGGAACATTTTTGCAAGGTGTCGTTGAAGCAAAAGGAAGCATGGCTTCTATTTTGATCACAGGACTGAGCTTTGGAATTTCCATTTTGTTTTTGACTTGCATGAAAAGCACCAGTCTTTGTAATGATGAGTGTTTTGTGGGACTTTTGCCCTGATAGGACCTTCACAGCTGACTGGGTGTTAAATACATTAGGAATCAGTTTATGTCTAATGGGAAAACCATGCGTGTTGCAATTTCCTTCAGTAAGGTCTTAGAAGCTGTGCATGGTTACTACCTGAACTGGTTTCAGTGGGCAGTTAACTAAGTTCAGTCAGACACTAACAGACAAGAGGAGAGAGAGAGATTTTAGATGTTAGTTCTGATAACATTAACCTCTCGTTAAGGTCAGAGATGAATGAGAAGGGGAAAAATTTGAAACTGAAAGTTGTATTGTCCCGATGTGTTTGTGAGATACTTGAACTTTGGTTACATTGAATAAATCAAGTTTATTAAACATTATTCGCTGATAATGCAAAACATAATGGAATAGAAATGTTTTCAAGTTCTTAATCTTAGCAACTCTGTTTCCCCTTTTATGGGGGGGGGGGGGGGGGGGGGGGGGTCAATATTAATCAGTTTCTAAATGCTTGTAATTTTTACTTTCTTTTCTGTTATTAGTGTGAGTCATTTGAGCATTTGTTGTACAGGTATGCTATGTGTTAGTGTTCAGCACCTGTGGCTGAGCTGCATTTCATGTAATCTGGTGGATATTTTGTCTCTGTCTGCAAAGCCATTTAACAAAAAGAATGAACGTGTGTGCTTTTAATTGCATTTGTTCAGATGTAGGAGAGTTACTGGGTTGGTTTTAGTTTGTTCAGGCAAACAAAGGGTGAATGTGTGCAAAATGTGTGGATAAAAGGCATTTACTTAACCATAATGTGAGTGAGAGAGACATGAAGGACTTTGAAAGTAATGGCATGAACATGGTAATTATTTTGAATGTCTGTATAGGTACATTATTCCTGTGTCATGCTATGGCTTGCATATCAAGCCATGACGAAATTGGCAACTTACTTGAGACTGCACATCAAGACTAAATGTAGGAATGTCTGCATTTTCTTCTTCTTCTCCAGACAGCCAAAAAGAAAAGAAAAAGAGAGTTGATTTTAAGGTCCCCATGAAGATAATTGGAAAGGAGTTGTTCTAATCATGAGGTGTACAGCTTAGTTTTAGTGTTTATCTTGCATTAACCTCCAGCAGTATTTTTATGTACAGAATACATACATGTGTCATTTTGTTGGTATGGTGTTTGATCTTGCAGTGCTCACTGGCAGGGGAATAATGATCTCGCAGTGCTCACTGGCAGGGGAATTTGAACACTCGGGCGTGCACCATTACAAAAATGAAACACTGGTTCAGGTAACTGAATGTTCCATGGTCATGTATAAAGCAATTGGCTAGGTAACCAAGCAAATTCTTTCTGTGTCAAGCGCATATACTGTGAGAAAATGTATATTTGGAATCCTGGATAATAACCCAAACACTAGAAAACTGAAACAAGTAGACCTTACAGTTTTTTCTACTCTTCTTTTTGTATTCAAGGTGCACAAACTTGAGAAGTGACTCATGTTTGAGGAATTGCTGTGCCTGCTCATTTGTCATCTGCCCTTGTGCCAGCTGCACACCATTGCAACATTATTGTCACAACGTGTATAGGGTGTGCGTGCGTCTCTGCGTGTGTGTGTGTGTGTTGTGTCTGGTGAGTGGTCAAAGACTTATCAGCCTTGAAGTCGGCTACTGATTTGCACATTGTTATTGTGACAATTTGGATGTACATGTGTATGCTATTCCTATTGACAGCTACATTGATATATGATGAAGCATCTCATTAAAGGTGTTTAGAAAGAGGCTGTTTCAGACTTACGATGGTAAAGCTCTCTCTTTCTCTCTCTCAGTATTTGTAGCCTGAAAGTTTGAGAGAAAATGTGATAAATGCAAAATAAGATGGGGAAATGTCCAAAGAATACAGCTACAGACTTTTCTCTTTTTTTCCCCTTTTCATTCCTGCACACACACACGCACACAAAGGTGCACGCTTTTAAAAATATTTTCAAAACAGACTTCATGTTTCAATAAAATTGTTTAAGTTTACATGATTATTTGGTAAAGTATCACCAAAAAGAGTAAATCGTTACACAACAACAAAAAACAGTGTGCTCATAAATCTGAATATGGTAATAGTACATAACATTCACCTTTTTAAAAAACAATATTGATTAGATACTGTCAAGCCTGCTGTTGCCCGGGATTTGATACTGCCTCAAGGCGTAAATGTGAGCAAGGTTGTTTTTTAGTTGTTTTTCCAGCTTCAGATGTGACACAGGACCGACACATTCACTAGCCACACTTGCCGCAGCTCACACAGCTGTGAATACCTCATCAACTTGTCATCTGCTCACATCAATGAAACCGAGTTTAAGCACCAGTCGTATAGTATTAGCCTTCGCACTGTACGTGTTTTTCCTAGCAAATACAGACGACGATCCTGACTTGTAGACTACAGGAAGAAGATTCCGTTTTTGGCTTCTTTTTCTTTTCTTTTTTTCTTTTTTTAAATCCTAGGAAAGATAACTCCTTCACAGGATAAACTGACTCAGAGATGGTGTCTCGAGAGCAGAGAACAGCACTCTATCTATATATATTAAAAGAGAGGAAAGCGACTAATGATGGTGTCTGACTGGCTGCTCCCATCCCGGGAAGTAACACTCCACCTGCGTGCATGGCGCTTGAATGTCCGTCTGTGCGCGTTTGTAACAATTACACTCGTGTGTTTGCATGTACATGTGCAGGTCTATGTGTGTATGGTTACATGTGCGTGTGTTCGGCCAATTAAAATAGCAAAAGGTTGAACAACGTTTGTAGCGGGAGTGCTCTTTTCCTGGCAGCGGCGTCAGTAGGTTTCCTGGAAAATGAAGGCCCCTTCGGCCGAAGAGGGCATGTCCGTAACAGCTTTTGACGAACATTGTCCTCGTGACTGCTCAGCACGGCAGCTGAAAGCGGAGTACCCTAGTTGCTGTGCAATGGCTAGATCCCAGTTGTTTTGGCGGTGCTCCTCTCTTTCCGGGTCGCAGCACGCGGTCGAGCGACTCTCTTTTTCCCTTCATCCCCGCCCCGCACCCCCCCCCCCCCCCCCCTCTGCACCCCTTTTGCCCGCCCCTGATAAGCCATCTCGCTTCTGTCGACGTAAAGCAACATGTTTGTTTACTTACTTACGGAGAGGGCACTGTTTTTTCCTGAGAGAGACACACAAACATTTGGGGCCTGGCCCCCTCCTCCGCCTCCCCGGAAGTCCTTTTGCTCCTACGCCGACTCAAAGCACCCGAGCTGCTACAGGCAGCCGCCATTTGAAAGGGAAGAGAGGTCGGGCGAATCAAAAGAACTGGAAGAAAAGCGGCACAACAAGTAATGAAGGACAAAAACAAGTCCTCTGTACATCTGAAGAATCGTTAAACTAACTTGTTTGGGGGTTCTAAACGACCCATCAAACGCAGCACAGGTCACCTCAAGGTAAGGGGCGCAACTCTGTGCGACCGGCGGTTTCACGAGAGCTCTATACAATTTATTGTTTGTGTCTTTCAAGGAATTACTTTGTCAGAGGTCAGGAGCTGTGTGAGAGTCGAGGTGGCCGTCCTGGGCTGTCCGTCCTAACGAGCCTTCTGGTTTCCGTGGACGTAAAGCTATATTGAACCATGTTTCGGCATTGGTCACAGCTTGTCCCTAATATGTCAACTGACATCTGAGGACATTAAGCATCACTTCATCATCATCATCAAGGAATTATTTTGCCCGTGATCATAATTCAAATGTCCTGTGTTTCCAGAGGACAAATATTCTTGATTCTTGACTGATGATCCCGGACTGAACGGCGGTAGGCTTTGTCTACGTTGCCGGGTGCTGGTGATCGTGATGCGAGAAACTTTTCGCTATCCAGTTCTCGCATTTGAGGTGTAGATCCACGCCTTTCTTCTCCAACTTGTCCACCACCTCCCTCAACGACCCGCTCGCCATCCCTACCTTCCTCCTCACCCCGACCCCCACAGAACCGCCACCACCGGGCTTGCGTGCTGGCATGGAGTCGAGCATGCGGCTGCAGCGCCGATTTCTGTGGGGATCTGACGACATCTCCCCGTGTCCCTGGGGCAAAGGGTAGGGGGGTTGAAGGGGAGGTAGGGGTCGCAGCTTAGAGTTATAGTCATACTGTCTAGGGGGAGGGTCGTGATAGTAGTCTCTGCTTCTCTCCTGAGTCGCACGAGCCACTGCATTCTGTCCACGGACGGCTTCGCTATGCCCTCTCACGGGTTGTGGGTGATGGTCTTCGCGGCCGGAAAGATCCAAACGTCCACGGGGAGGCTCTGAATGTCCACGGAAAGGGTTGGACCGTCCGTGGATATGATCGTTGTACGATCCACGAAAATGATCCGGAGGCTCACGAAAATGATCCGCTGGCCGACGCTGCGACATTTGTCCTAGACTAAAATACCCTGGCTGCTCACGGGAAAGATCGCTGCGTCCGTGGAACTGATCGTCACGCTCACGCGGCTTATCGGCGAAATACCTTCGGAAATTGTCGCTGTGCACGTGCACAACGTCAGTATTTCCTTGAGAATGATCAGGCTGCCCGTGGAAACGTTCGGCCAAGCGGCGTTCAGGGCGAAGCTCGGCGCTTTCCGGCGGGGAGTCCGTGAGGTCGCAGGTCGATGGAGTGGAGGAGGAACACACCTCCCTCTCGGAGGAGGCGAGGTCCGAGGTGAAGTAGGCACGGGTAGGTTCCAGCAGACGGTCGATCCGCTTCAGCATAGCGTAGGTCTTCTCCCTGGCCAGCGTGTCCATGTCGAAGTCTTCATCCTGCTCTGGAGCTGCCGGAGCTGGGGCATTCTGCGCACGTAGACCGTCAAATGTTATTATAACAAAAATTAAACATGATACTGGTTAGGTTATGCACTCTGATGCCGAAAGCCCCGAGCAAGGTTAGGTTGGTACGTTGCTTAAGGCTATACTGATAGCACGGTTGTAGCTGAATTTGTACCGAAATCTGAGCGATGACTGTCATTTAGAGAACAGGGTGCACTCTCCATAAATTTTGCAACAGGGAGAACAGTAGCACAGAAAGAGAGAAAAGAACAACACACACACACACACACACACACACACACACACACACACACACACACACACACACACACACACACACACACACACACACACAACAACAACAACAACAACAACAACAACAACAACAACAACAACAACAACAACAACAAAAACAACAACAAACAAACAAGTTGGTGTTTTACGCCCAGTCAACCATTACGGTTATATCAGGGCGACACACACTAACAAACAAACAAACAAACAAAGCAAAAAACAAACTTACATAACACACACACACACACACACACACACACACACACACACACACACACACACACACACACACACACACACACACACACACACTCTTACCACGATGTCAATATTAGGAGCCAGAGGCTGGATGATGCGGACTGTCCCGTTGCGAGACCGGAAGTCTGTCAATGTCCTCAGCTGTCTCCTCCCCACCCCCGGGCTCTTGCCCAACCCCGCCCCCGCCGCGCGGCTCATGGGGGGATAGCGCTTGGGGGCGTGGCTCTTGGGCTGGGGGTCGGGCTCCAGCTTGCTCTCCAAGGCCCACTCTCGGGATCCCCAAGTGTTGAACTGGGCTGCCAGCGGGTGATCTTCCGGCAAAGCGCGGGACTCCCGCAGGCTGTGCTGAAGGTCTTTGGACGTGGACACTGGATGGGAGAAAGCAGCGCTCGGCAAGTTTCGGCTTTCTCCGTCCCTCGGGCCTCGGGAGAGAACTCCCACAGAATCTGTCGCCGAGGTCCCTGTTGACGCGGTGGTTCCTTGGAGCGCGGCCGCTGTGACGGAGGCGGTGGTGGTGGTGGTGATGGAGACGTTAGGATCACACGAAGGGGAAGCGACGGCTGCGTTTCGCTCCGGTTGCGATTCCGGTTGTGGATTCTTGTGCTCTGCCTGAGGGTCGGGATTGGCGCTAGGAATTCTGTCTGTGACTTCCGTCACCGATATTCTGGGCCTAGCTGAGCCGGATTCTTCCAGAACTGTGGTCTTGCAGATGAATTTATTGTTCCCGGACAAACCTCTTTTAGTCTCACCCACGCTGGCTGCGTCACCGACAGACCCTCTCGCCTCACTGGTGGAACCTCTCGCGTTTGTTTCCGAAAGAACTGCGGCGGCATCGGAGACCGCATCGTCCTGAGAGGCTGTGACGTCAGAGAGACGGGTGGTGACGCCGATGTCCCTGATGACGTGGGTTTTGATGGAAGGGACTGTCCCATAGTGACGCCATTGACGCTGGGCTAGTTCGTCAGTTCGACGTAGGTACACAACGCCTCGTCTGACGTCATACAGACGACGATCCCGACAAAATGTTTCTGCCTGGGACGTCATTTTCTCTTAATGTCATTCAGACTGCCTCGAGCAATGTCTTTTTTTGGTGTACAAATTCTATAACAAAAGGCAATGCCACACTGAGTGAAAGAGTTTGATCAAAAACTTCTTTCATTTTAATTTTAATTTTTAACCTGCATCCATTTTTAAGACTGTTTATTATACTTTAATTTTACCACCTGTTGAGTTATGATAACAAACGTCTTCTATGCGATGATGCAAACGTTCTTTCGCGCAGCACATTAATGCAGGTCTACAAAAGCACAATGTCACGCGTGAAAATTCCAAACAATGTTAGACCAGTGGTCCGAATCATGGATTTTCTGCATGCACTTCTTGTACATAAAGCTGGTGGCGCGACGAACATGCTGCATATGGGTTCTAGATTTTGTGTGATCGTCAGGCCACTCTATTGATTCCATTTTCAGCAAAATGTCAGCATTTTTTTGTTTTGTTCGTAAGCGCAGATTTTCGATTTCCCTTCTTTCTCCCGAGTCAGAGAGGTGGTGTGGAATACCGAACTTGAGTGCCAGTAACTGGACCTGAAAACAGTAATAGTGCAGTCTGGTGAACAAGGTATATGTACGTGTATTGTTGGTAACATTGTTTAGGCAACGGTCAGTAACGCAAAGAATACAACCAATAAGTCAAAGTGAATCAGTGACTGAAAAAAAATAGCTTGTGGTGGTTGGTGACAGCGTGTGCCGTTACGGACAAACAGACAAACAGACAGATACTGAGACAGCCAGCCAGAGATAGACACAGAGACAGACAGATAGAGAGCAGGCGAAAGAGAGAGACGAGACAAGACAAGACAAGACAGCAGTTTATTTCTGTAGTCCTCCGGCCCCTGGAGAGAGAGAGAGAGTTTTAGAGAGATAGAATGGTAATGATGATGCTTTTTTACGCAAGAATAAAGATATTAGCGCAAACCTCTCTCTCTCTCTCTCTCTCTCTCTCTCTCTCTCTCTCTCTCTCTCTCTCTCTCTCTCTCTCTCTCTCTCTCTCTCTCTCTCTCACGCACACACACACACACACACACACACACACACACACACACACACACACACACACACCACACCATTCCCTCCACACACACACACACACACACACACACACACGCACGCACGCACGCACACACACACACACACACACGCACACACACACACACACGCACATTCGCACCGCGCGCGCACGCACGCACGCACACACACAGAGAGAGCAAGCCCTACAAGCTAATCAGCCCCGTGGGAATCCATGCAGTGACTGACGGAACCAAGACGTGATCAATGGCGAACAAAGACTCAACGGTTTGTGAGTGGAAATCTCGCATCGATCTCTTCCTGGCCACGCTGCCGCAGTCAACAACAAGTTAATGAGAAATCAGACGCTTGACCACACGTCTACTTAACCCTGACCCCCCCCCCCCCCCACACACACACACACACACACACACGCACACACACACACCTTCCCGTCCTCGCTCCCACCGCCCCCGGCCCCACTAGCTCGCTCTGCATGATTAACCTATTGTGTCCTGATAACACACCACAAGCCCCTTTGCTACTAGATCAATCAACAGCAGCTAAAGAGGCGGTGGAGTAGGAAGAGGTGCAATCAAAACATAATAGCTTTTTACCGAGTTTTCCCGGACAATATCTTTTTCGATACTGATTGAAGAGGCGGTGTTGTTGTTGGAGCCACTCACTCACCTACCCGCACGCGCACCCCACCCGCATTCTCTCTCTCTCTCTCTCTCTCTCTCTCTCTCTCTCTCTCTCTCTCTCTCTCTCTCTCTCTCTCTCTCTCTCTCTCTCTCTCTCTCTCTCTCTCTCTCTCCCTCTCTCTCTCTCGCTCGCTCACTCGGACACACACACACACACACACACACACACACACACTCACACGTGCGCGCGCACTCACTTACACACACACACACTCACACACACACACACACACACACACACACACACACACACACACACACACACACACACACACACACACACACACACACACAGACCAACCCGACAAAGCAAAGCAAAGAAACCCGCATCAGTGGATTCCCAACACTGCACTTGTAAGTATGACGGTATGTACAGGTGCGGGGAAACGGCTGCACACGCTAGCTTCTCGCCCAACACCGGCTGAACGTCTGGGATTTAGTAGAGAAACGCTAACAAACAAACATAACTGTCTACGCCTCGTGTAAATGCAGGCATGTGCTGAGATAACTTTCTCCTCTTTTGACAGCCGTCGAACAAACCCGATTTCATCTTAAACTAACGGTCACATCAACTGATGGTCATGGGAAATGTCTATGCCCATACCACAGGCCGTCCTAGAAATGTTCAGTGTGTGAGCGACTGGTCTACTGCGTTTTATATGCACATGCAGTTTCAGCCAACAAGACCTTCCTTCGAGTGCCGTTCCATCTGACCGACCTTTGAGAATAAGAATTAAATACAAGACCTTCGCTACACACAAGAGAAAAAAGAAAGAAAGAAATGGGTGGGGTTCCGGGGGCACCGTTTAATAAAAACGAAGAGTGCCAAGTGATTTCCGACTAGAGACGACTCCACATTAATTGATAACGTTGTGAAAGGCAAAACGCGCACACCTCTCGACATCAAAGTGTGTGTTTAAGACGGCTGGGAAAGCACAGACTTGTCAAGTGATCGATGTGTTTGCCGATAGGACGTCCGTTGATTGACAGCAAAACTGGGCCCGGCGCTTTGCAGCGGTGTGTGTGTGTGTGTGTGTGTGTGTGTGTGTGTGTGTGTGTGTGTGTGTGTGTGTGTGTGTGTGTGTGTGTGTGTGTGTGTGCGTGCGTGTGTGTGTGCGTGCGTGTACGTGTGTGCGTGCGTGCGTGCGCGTGTGCGTGCGCGTGCGTGCGCGAGCGTATGTGTGTGTGTGCGTGCGTGCGTGTGCGTGCGTGCGTGCGTGCATGTTTGCATGCGTGGGTTTGAACGACCTGCGAAAGGCGGTT
>OY757545.1:19137469-19162056 GCA_963584105.1 Alviniconcha strummeri | reverse complement strand
AGAACAATTTACTGAGATGGCGTTCAGTCAGCAGGAGTTAACTCCGGCTGATTAAACGCCACTTAAACTGTTCTGCAATTTTGAGCGAAGCAGACACTTCCAACTTTCGTTGAGAATGAACGGTTTCCCGCGTGTGTGTGTGTATGTGTGTGTGTGTGTGTGTGTGTGTGTGTGTGTGTGTGTGTGTGTGTGTGTGTGTGTGTGTGCGTCAGTGCGTGCGTGCGTGCGTGTGTGCGTGCGCGCGCGCGCGCGTGTGTGTGTGTGTGTGTGTGTGTGTGTGAGAGAGAGAGAGAGAGAGTGTGTGTGTGTGTGTGTGTGTGTGTGTGTGTGTGTGTGTGTGTGTGTGTGTGTGTGTGTGTGTGTGTGTGTGTGTGTGTGTGTGTGTGTGTGTGTGTGTGTGTGTGTGTGTGTGTGTGTGTGAGACCGTGTTTGTGTGCCCATATCTGTGTGCGATGTGGTACGGTTTGTGAATCGAATGAGTTTCAATCAAATGAGTCAGTCAGTCTAGTCGCTGACTCGTCAGTTTCACTGACTGAGATAATCACTATGGCAAATATTTTTAGCCACTGAATAATTTAATAAGCTTCAGCTGTAATAAAATTTTCTTCAGCCTAACTGTGGACGATCAAACTAATGAATACAGTCATCGGTGATCACTCTCAACATGTGATACATCACACTCGACACCATGGCGTCTCGACACATATCGTAATGGATTGTCAGGGGTAGATAAAACCGTCACTACTGTTTGCCTCTCACACCTGAGCTTGTAATACGAAGTTACTTCCCTTCCTGTGACGTAGGCAGGTGCAACTCGCGGAAGTGGACGACATTTGTAAGGAATCTGTGGTAAACAATAGTGCCGCTGCGGGGTTTTATTCTCGTATGTGAAGGTAGGTTGATTCTTTTCAGTTTAGTGCCAGCATTTTAAGACGAAGGTAAATCTACCGTTGCACAGGTGAAAACTCAGGTGTTAGAATGATGCCGTGATCCCCATGATGGAATGAAGTTGTAAGCCGGAAGCAACGCTATCCGCATTTTACGACAACAGACTTTCGCGGTGACACTGACAGTTTTCTTAACTTTGCATCTTATACTTTGAGAAAGTTTTGCCATTGTACAGAGGGTCTAGTGTGTATATCTGCTGTAGGCGAGAAGAGGGCGATTACCTTTTTTACCCGTGTGAATTAATTAATGGCAGTGGCGGAGAGCACTCGTTTGATGTGCATGTCAAAACAGTCACGCTTTCGAAATAAATCGTGCCCTACTTAGATGTCACACGCTTACACCCGAGTCCCGCACGTACCTTGAAATACAACGAGCACCGTTAATGCGCCGTGTAATCATATATAATTATTGTCAAACTAAATAGCAGTTTAACACTTCAAGTTTCAGGTGCCGGGCTGGCCACCATGATTCGAGCGAATACATTTTGCATCCACACCATTCGCGCGGTTTGCCGTTTGGGGCAGTATTTCAGGGTCAAAAATTTTGTAATATGAAATGTGTATCTGAATAGTGAGCATCATAATAGAACTATGGTGGGGGGGGGGGGGGGGGGGGCACATTTTACAAAGAAGTCAAGTCTGAGGCTAATTTTGGTTTCTAGCTTTGACTAATGACTTTGTTTGTTTTAGTACTTTACATTCAGTGTTTAAAATAATAAATTATACATTATATTACACCTACCTGTAGGCTTGAACATCTACTCAGACATAGTCAGAGGGTGGTGAAAATCTGCTGAAAAGTAAAACATTTAGAATTAAAACTTAGTGCTAAAGAGTACACTACACACCAGATACAAGTTTTACAACTAGAAATTGATTCTCTGGATGATTTCCTTTTATTTTATATATATATATATAGAGAGAGAGAGAGAGAGCTACATTTTCTGTTACATCCTGTGTGAAT
Organism: Alviniconcha strummeri; assembly: GCA_963584105.1. Classification (NCBI taxonomy): domain Eukaryota; kingdom Metazoa; phylum Mollusca; class Gastropoda; family Provannidae; genus Alviniconcha; species Alviniconcha strummeri. Next base: position 19,160,145 of record OY757545.1, on the reverse strand, counting down.
AATCTTATTATTCTGTTAATTTCATTTAATAAAATTGCCTGGATATTTGTTGATGATAATATACTGTAATTTTCTGTTTATTTTCTTGATAATAAACATTATATTTATTTTAAGCATAATGTTCTTCAGGATGTGTTGAATGATCACAGTTAACAATGGTAATTGGTATTGATAAACTGACTATTGTGCCATTTTTTCAGGGTCTACATAAAAACAATAAATTCTTGACTCTTGACATAAAATTAGACAAATTATGTGAAGTTTGGGGTACTGGTGCCACCAGCTCTCTCAGACATAAATGTTTACATAATTACAATTAAATTTGTAGGGTTTAAAAAAGTGTTTTATTTTTGACAGACCTAGAAGTCAGCCCAATACAAATACAGCCATAGGCTGATGACAATCAAGTACCATCAGAGACAAAGAGTCGATGACACAGAGCGACAGTACTCACTGCCGGAAGCCAGGTTAATCATGATAGAACATGGTCACCATGTTGATTGGTGACCATTACGTGATGCACTTTGCACATGCCCTGAGATTTCTTTGGAGACAAATTCTGTGCAGACTCAGCAAAACTCCTTCAGATGGGACTGTAAACTGAGGTCCCCTATGTGCATATATACATTATAATATGCCTGCTAAATGATATATAATATATATATAATACGCACATTAAAGATCCTTTAGACCATGTCAGAGTTCTATGGAGTGTGGAAACATCAAAATAAACCAGCATGCACTAACATAGCAACATCATCAGGATCTCCAGAGTATTGAAGTTGGACACTATACGGAAGAAGAAGAAAAATACACTTTTACTTTTAGTTGTCTATACCCAAAGTTCTAGTGTTTTCATTCCGTCTTTTTCAGTTTCTGTATCATGTTACCCATGTAACATATAACCCCCACACACACACACTCACGCACACACACACCACCCCACCACCCTCGAAAGGAACTGATCCTACAGTAAAGTGTGTGAAGCAGATTAGAACATAAAATTTATATTCTAAGTAACAAGTTTAAAAGCTGGTTATGTCTGCATGAGAAAAAAAGAAGAAAAAGGTTTAGCTGATGGTAGAATTTAAAAAAGGGGCTGACAGATTACTGATTCTGATCATGATCTGGCCTGTCCTTCCATCCGTCCATCCCTTCAGGGCAGATCTGAAGGCAGGCACGGAGGTACAGGTAGGGTCATGGCTGGTCCATGTCTGTGGGAACAGAGTTCCAGAGTCTCAGGTATAGTGAAAAACTAAAAGTAACTGCTACTAATACTGTAATAGTTACAGTGTTACTGTTGTGTTACTAGAAGTTAGAACTAACAGTTATGCTAACTAGGGTTTGTTCACGTTGAAGTCATTTGTATTCCTCTTTATGACTTATTTGAGGAAACAGTCCCCTTACCTGAAGTTAAGTACACTTAGTGTTTTATTGTTTTATTGATTCAGTGGACAGAAATCACATGACATGAAATGATCCCCAAGTTGAAACAGGAAACATAACTGAGCTCAGGGTGAACCATTCTCACGTGTACACCTGTTATCCTGCACAAAAACTGCAATGCTTTCCTTACTGCTGATACAGTGATAGCAGCTGTAGTGTAAGAGTCACACCCACATTTATGCATGGTAAAGCAGCCAAATCCTGAATTGGTGAGTCACAATACCCCCTCCATATCGATTTAATATACCTCAAAAAGTGAAAGCAAAACCCCTAAAACTAAAGTAAACCAGAGTGTGTAATTAAATTATTAATATTGGTTTGAATAATCACTATAGCTGGTTTGATATGAATTACTATTACATGATCTGGTTTGATATCATTATAGTTATAAATACTAATTACTACAAACTGATATTATTATTAATAACATTACTACATTTTATATGATGCACCAATACAGATTTGAGTAATTCAGATTTTTTGATTGATTTTTTTTTAATAGTTTGATTAATTTACAATTCACAATTCTCTGTCTTCTAATTCTATAGACAGTTGGACTTGGAGAGAGGGATTATAATTTTGGTAATGTATATAATATTTTTGTATTATTTATATTATATAAATTATAATATTAATTTTATTCTTATTATAAACATAAGTTTTATAACTTCTGTTTTCATTTTAGCATAAACACAAGAACGGCATTATCTGTCTGGCAATGTCATTTTCAGCAACACAGGCGGTCGTAACTGAAAGGAAGGCGCACACAGCAAGTGAGCAGGAGCTGCCATTTTCAACACCCTGTCATCAGCCCTGCCCCCCACGATGTCAGACAACCCTCCACCCCCACAGCTGCAGCCCCCACCCTCCAAGGTGCGCCCTGCCCCTCCACCGCAAGAGCTGAGGAAACGAGGGTTAACTCGACGGGCCAAGCCAGTTGCCTGCAGAATTGTGCTGCTTGATGGGGAAACTCTGGAATGTGGAATCAGCGTAAGTTGTGTAGAGTCAGTGGAATCAGCGTAAGTTGTGGAGAGTCATTGGAATTGGCGTATGTTGTGTAGAGTCAGTGAAATCAGCATAAGTTGTGGAGAGTCAGTGGACATCAGCGTAAGTTGTGGAGAGTCAGTGGAATCAACATAAGTTGTGGAGAGTAAGTGGAATCAGTGTAAGTTGTGGAAAGTAAGTGGAATCAGCATAAGTTGCAGCGAGTCAGTGGAATCAGCATAAGTTGTGGAGAGTAAGTGGACATCAGCGTAAGTTGTGGAGAGTCAGTGGAATCAGCATAAGTTGTGGAGAGTAAGTGGACATCAGCGTAAGTTGTGGAGAGTAAGTGGAATCAGCATAAGTTGTGGAGAGTCAGTGGAATCAGCATAAGTTGTGGAGAGTCAGTGGAATCAGCATAAGTTGTGGAGAGTAAGTGGACATCAGTGTAAGTTGTGGAGAGTCAGTGGAATCAGCATAAGTTGCAGCGAGTCAGTGGAATCAGCATAAGTTGTGGAGAGTAAGTGGACATCAGTGTAAGTTGTGGAGAGTCAGTGGAATCAACATAAGTTGTGGAAAGTCTGTGGAATCAGTGTAAGTTGTGGAGCATAAGTGGACATCAGTGTAAGTTGTGGAAAGTCAGTGGACATTGTGCTGAATCAGTGAAACTGAAACTGGGTGGATTTATATTGATTATTATTGGTGTGTGTTCAGTGTTGTGTAAGTGCTGTGGGATCGGTGTGTAACATAAGTTTTTAAATTTTGGTTGAAGTGCAGAAAAAAACAAGATATTAATTGTTGAGGTGTTTTTTTATGTAATATCTATCATAGATCTGGAACTAGTGAAAGACCTTTAACAGAGTAAATCCTTGTTGGGGGGGGGGGAGGTGCTTGTTCTGTCTCCTACTTCCTTCATAAAGAGCCTGTTGGGTGCATCAGTGGATTTGGAGGCTATCCTACATAGTCTGCTAGCACAGTTTGTCCAATTTGCCCTTAATCGCCATTGCAGCACTTCAAGCTTTGGTGAAATGCTGCTTCTTGCACTGGGCCTCATCTAAGCAACAGAGACCGTCATCGCTCTACAAGATCGACAGTGGACTGGCACAGGTCATGTGTCCAGAGATGGAACACCAGACAATGACGGAATGAGGTCCAGACAAAGTCATGCAAACTTGTACTAGTTGTAGAACAGGCAGCTGGCTTTACTTCATTGTGGCCCCTCTCTTCGATCATGAATACAATACGGAAGGAAATTATCATCATTAAATTGTGTTAAGCAGTGTCGCATATAGTGTCAAATGTTAATATTAAACGTTAAACTAACAGTCAAATTAAAGTCAGATTTTGAATTTTTGCTGCAAAGTGTGAATGATGTTGTGTTTGATTATTCCAGAAAAAAGCAATTGGTGGTTTGCTGTATGAGAAGGTGTGTGATCATCTTGACCTCCTAGAAAAGGAGTACTTTGCATTGACCTACAGGGATGACCTTGATCCGAATGGGACGCAGGTGAGACTTCTTTATGAACCACTGGAAGTCAGTTTGACATAATCTGTTCTTTTATTATGGTTTTGGAAGTGATCTGACAGCATTTTCTGTATTCAATGCTTTCAATTTGTCAGGCTGTATTATTAAGTAAAATTTTGGCAAACAGCATGCCATGGTTTCTGATGAGTTTGGTTAGCATTTATTTTCTGTTTAAGATATATGTGTGTATGTGCCAAGCCAAGTCCATAATTAAAAAGCTGTTCACAGTTCAGTAATGATGAAGACTTATTTACTATGCAATCTGTACATAAAATTACAGTTTTGCAGTGTTCAGACTTGTTTTTGTTATTTTAAGGACTAAAAACAGACTAATCTTATGTCATTTTACCCACTGTGATCTTATGTCATTTTCCCCACTGCTTATTATTTCTAGTGTTTTTCATGAAGGTGGGGTATTGTTGCGTATACATGCAATTGTTTCTTCAAATTTCAGTACTGGCTGGATGTGAACAAAACAGTCGCCCATCAGAAAAAGCGTGAGTCTTTATATGTGTGTGTGTGTCACTATGTGTGTGAGAGTGTGTGTGTGTGTGCCACTGTGTGTGTTTGTGTGGGGGTGGGGTGGAGTGGGGGCATGCATGAATGTGTGTTCATGTTTATATTGTTTCAAATACAGGAAAATACTTGTGTGTTCAAAATGCTACAAGTACTTTACTGAGAAGAGAGTGGCAAGTTACTGACCTTGTTTTTGAAGGTTGGGTGACATATGTGGAAGGAAGAAGTCAGAATTATTGTTAGAAAGGATAGAATGAAACCATTATAATATTATGTACAGGCTGTGCAATCAACTGCATTAACCTGTTACCGTTGTTCATTTTCATCTGATGAATGCAGCTGATTGTCTTGAACTGAAGTATTGAAATGCCATGAGCCCAGGTCATATTGTGTATGGTGCGTGTTTCAGGAGGAAAGTGGGAGTTTGAATTTGCAGTGAAGTTTTATCCACCAGATCCAACTATACTGAAAGAGAGTCTGACAAGGTATGGACCTGAACCTATGATGATCAGATTAGTTCATGAACGTTGGTTGTATTTTTTGGCTTTGTGCTATCCCATCCCATACACCATACTCCACAAATTTGGTATCTTTTGATATTGTTTTTTAGGGGCCATATCTACCCACCCCTTCCATACATTTATTTGGGTGTGGATGTGTGAGTGTGTGTGTGCACCACACTCCACAAATTTGGTGTGTTTTGATGTTACTCTTCTGGGGTGATGCCTGTCCACTCCTTCCATAAGTTGTTTTTGGTGTGTGTGTGTGTGTGTGTGTGTGTGTGTGTGTGTGTGTGTGTGTGTGTTACTATAAAGTGCTCTGGGCTGCCACCTTGTGTGGTCATACTTCAGGAGCAGTGTGAGAGTTGAGGTGGCCATCCTGGGCTGTCCGTCCTAACGAGCCTCGTGGTTTCCGTGGATGGTAAAGCTATATTGAACCATGCTTCGGCATTGGTCACAACTTGTCCCTAGTATGTCAACTGACATCTGAGGACATTAAGCATCACTTCATCATCATCATCATCATCATCATCATCACCCTGTGTGGAAGATGGGTGCCATGCAAGTGCCCTTTGTTGTTGTTGTTATTACTATTACTAGTTCAGAACCATTGAGTTCCTCTTTGAAGACTAAGCACAGATAGTCTTAAAAGAGGGGTGGTCTTTAATCAGGAGTTTATGTACAGCAGTACAGGGACTGGTTTTTCTTTCTGTAAAGCATTGAAGGGTTCAACTGCAATTGATCTTCATTCCTAATGGTGGTGGATTTATTTTTATTTTTACACAAATCTGACTTCATGGACTTAATCAAGATTCTGATGCAAACTTTGCCTTTCAGGGATCACTGCTGGATTTTGAGTTGCGTTTTATTCTGTTTTTCAGATACCTGGTGTGCCTTCAGATAAGAAAAGACATCGTGACTGGCAAGTGAGTCTGAATTTTCATATTTCATTTTCAGTTTAGGGGGGCAGTGAGGGGCTATTGACTGGTTGATGCATTGGCAGAATGCTTGTTGAATGATCTTTTTCTGTCAAAGGGGAGGAGAGGGAGATGCTGTTGCTCATGCCATATTGTGAATCTTATTGTTATCAGCTTAGGGAGTGCAGTCTCACAGAACAAAGAACCACCGTTCAGTCCAAGATGGTATCAATGCATTTAGAAAAGCCCATAAAATGTACTCCATGCTGTTTCTCCAGTGTTGTCTTCAGAACAGTTCCAGTGTTGGTGTGATTGATCTCCCCTTTCCAAGGAAGACTATCACACACTTCCACTTTCTACTCTTCATTTTGGTGGTGTTGTCAGCATTTATACAAAAGAAGTACTTTTTTGCTTCCGATCTGAGCTCCTCAGGGCTCTGCCATGTTGCTTTGCTCTTTACCAATGAAGAGCAGAGGAAGACTGGCTCATGATGTATTTGATGCTTTTGCCACAAATGTTGCCCTTGTTCGTGACATCATGATGACACAGACTGCTGGGCACAAAATGGCAATGCTCACACTAGTCACAGTTGTATTTTCACAACTTTCAAAGAAAACATTGGCGAAACTCCTGAGAGACCGGGTGGAGCACATTATGGGCTTTTCCGAGTGCATAGATACCATCTTAAACTGAACTCAAAACCTCAGATTTGTAACAAGCAGGACCATAAATTAAGTGAAAAACTACTGGATGTCTGTTGTCATTCCATTCCCGTTGATAGGGCCTGTGAATTTTTGTTCACATTTGTTCCCCTTTAACATCAAGGCCTTGTCTTGTCTTCGCAGGCTGCCATGCACGTTTGCCACGCAGGCGGTGCTGGGGTCTTTCTGCGTGCAAGCGGACCTGGGGGACTGGGAGGAGGAGGAGCATGGGTACGGCATCGACTACATCCGCGACATTCCTTTCGCTCCCCCCGAGGACCAGACTCCACAGTTGCTGGAGAAAATAGCGGAGCTTCACAGGGACCGCCGGTAAAGTTCCGTCTTTGTTTCATCATTTGTTTTTGCTGTAGTGGAAAGAAAAATAGTGGAGCTTCACAGGGACCGCTGGTAAGGTTCCTTCTTTGTTTCATCCTTTGCTTTTGCTGCAGTGGGGAAAAAAATTAAACAAAGTCGACTGACAGTGTTCTGAAACAAGATCGAAACATGCAGGTTACAATCTGAAACAGAACAAGGCCCAGAGCAGGAGTGCATTGCTGATTTTGTTGTTGTTGTTGTCATTTGCTTTTGCTTCTGTGAAAAGAAAAATGTGAAAGTGGACTGCCAGCAATCTGAAACAAGATCAAAACGCACAAAAGGTTACAATCTGAAACAGAACAAAGCCCAGACCGCTCGTGCAGAATCTACACATAAGGGAATTAATTAGCACTCAAAAACACAAATTATGCATTCTCCTTTTTAACACAGAAGGTTACAAAGAATGCTTATTGTATTCAAGCAGTAGATACAAAAACATTGGCATATTTTCAATGAAAACACCTTTTTCAAGCAACAAACACACGGATACTGCAATAACAAACAGTTCTAGGAAAGACATCTGAGCTACTTCACTTTTAGTTAGTAGAGAAGTTATGGGGAAATTTGTATGTTTTGTATTGTCTGATCAAAATAAGTGTTCTTGTTAACCTTTTGTATGTTTTGTATTGTCTGATCAAAATAAGTGTTCTTGTTAACCTTTTGTATGTTTGAAAACTGTTTTGATCTTTGCTGTTATGGGTTTGCTGGAATGGAAATTAAACAGAGTGTATCTGTGTGTGAGCGGGGGGGGGGTCTTTTCATTTTCTTCTTCTTTTACTTTAATAAGTGTTTGTTGTAGGTGCTGTCACATTACCAAAAGAGCAGAATAAAAACTCTGTAGATATATGAGAAACGGTTCTCCAGTGACGTAATTACAGGTTTCAGCAAAGTATCTGGCAGTTGCAGAAATTTCAGCGAGGTTGGTGTTTGGTGCCATATCCTTCTTGTGCCAGCGGGTTGTGTGGCATTATTTAAGGATGCGGATGACAATCTGGGAGAAAGTCCTGGAAGCTGTTTCTTTAAGTGTTTGGTTGGTGTTTGGTGCCATCCTTCTTGTGCCAGCGGGTTGTGTGGCATTATTTAAGGATGCGGATGACAATCTGGGAGAAAATCCTGGAAGCTGCTTGATTTGCATCAGTGCATTTTGACACTGAACAGGGGGATGACACCGGAGCAAGCAGAGATGCAGTACTTGGAATATGCAAAGAAGATTGCTCTCTACGGTATTCACATGCATGCAGCTAAGGTAAGTTTTTCTGTAGGTAGTGTATGTGTTAGACAGACGTAGACACAATCTGTTTATATAAATGAGTGTGTGCGTGCGCGCGCGCGCGTGTGTGTGTGTGTGTGTGTGTGCTTTCTTGCATGTATGTGTATATATGGATATATGCTTGTATATATATATATATGTGTTTGCTTGCATGCATGTTGTGTGTGTGTGTGTGGTTGTGAGTGTCCTTGGATATGTGTGTGTGTGTATGATTCTGCTAAGTTGGGTACTGTCTTTATTACTGTTTTTAAACTGAATGACAGTCATTTTTAAAATCGTGACACAAATACCTCGAATTTATCACATTTCACTTTAAAACACCATTGAACACAAAACTTATTCATGGTGTTGTACATGTTGACCTGCACAGGACTCGGACTATGTGGACATCAGGATTGGTGTTGGGGCATCTGGCATCTCAGTGTACCGTGAAAACCTGCGGATCAACCGTTTTGTTTGGCCCAAGGTCCTCAAAATCTCCTACCGCAGGAACAAGTTCCTGCTTCGCATCCGACCAGGAGAGGTATGGAAGTTGTCTTTCTTGCCTGACTTTTGTGTTTTGTCCATCTCTTTTTATGTCCCTTGCAGGAAGTTCGGGTTGCCTTACTTGGGTAACCCCAATCCTTAAAGTGTATGCCATGCTTTTTGTTTCCAGATAGATTTTAATAGAAGCCTCAAATGATATCAAATGCAATATACTGTTTGTGTGTCAGTTGCCACTCAGTGTCAGTCATTGTACGTGCAGATGAATTTATGTTGTCCATTTCATTTGAATTGATCGGTAACCATTTGCATTTTTCAGTTTGAGACATTTGAGAGTTGGATTGCCTTCAAGCTACCCACCAACAGACTGGCCAAGCGACTGTGGAAACTGGCCATTGAGCATCATGCGTTCTTGAGGTAGTTTTCTCTCTGTGGTCTTGTGGTCCAGGGAAGGGGTGGTGCTTGATCTTTAAGCCAGTCATTTCAGGGCAAAAGGCAACTCATCACGTCAGTTGGTTTTGAATGATTTCTGTTACGATTAAGATTTCTGATGGCTTAGAAATGTTGGCTGTCTTCCTCTCCTTGTCTCCCCTTTGTCTTCCCCTTACCTCCCCCTCCCTCCACCTTCCATCTAAATTATTCACTGTATTGGTCATTAATACACACACACACACACACACACACACACACACACACACACACACACACACACACACAGAGTCTAACAGTCACACACACACACACACACACACACACACACAGAGTCACACACACACACACACACACACACACACACACACACACACACACACACACGCATGTACACACACACACACACAGTCACACATGCACATACACACACACACACACACACACACACACACACACACACACACACACACACACACACACACACACACACACATTTGGGCACTCTTTCTCTGACTTATTGACTGTATCAATCGTTAATGCCCACACATTCTCATATTTCCTCCCTCACTCCTCCCAGCTGTCTGAATGAATGACTATTGATCATTAATGCATACACACTCTTTCTGCCTCCCCCAACCACCATTTGAATTATTGACTGATTCAGAAATACACACACAACATGTGCATTATATTCTCTCTCCATTTCCAACTCCTTTCCCCCCCCCCCCCCCCCCCCAAACACACACACACACTGAATTGTTCACTGTATCATTCCTTAGACTCACATACACACACACTCCCACTCTTTTTATCTCTCCTCTACCTCCCGCACTCCCCCCCCCCACCCCCCCCACACACACACACCACACCCCAAATTATTCACTCAGTCCCTCATCCTGTAGGATGGAGGCTAAGTGCTTCTTTGTTTTTTACACCCAGGTTGCGGGAGGCTGTGGAAGCAAAGCGAGGCGTGTTGCCAAGGTTTGGCTCCAAGTACCGCTACTCTGGTCGCACATTGTACGAGACACGGGTGAACACGGAGCAACGAACTCAGCCCTACTTTGAGCGCACTGCCAGCAAGCAGTATATCAACAACAACCGCACACGCAGCATGGATGACAGTGAGTTGACAGCTTTAAAGGGGACACATGATGAAGATCCAAGCTGGGCTGAAAGCATAGAAAATGTGCCAATGTTTCCATGTGCAGGCTTTGTGCAATGGTTCTGTCAAAAGTTTTGTGATAGAAGTACCTTTTTGCTTTGAATTTGAGCTCCTCGCTGACCTTGGGGCATGGCCATGTTAGTTCGTTCTTTGCTGATGAAGATCAGAAAAGGGCTTGTGACATAATTGTGCAGTGTCTGATCTCAGGGCACAGCCATGTTAGTTCATTCTTTACTGATGAAGATCAAAAAAAGGGTTGGCTTGTGACATAATTGACACTTGTGCAATGCCTGACCTCAGGGTGCAGCCATGTTCATTCATTCTTTGCTGAAGAAGATCAGAAAAGGGTTGGCTTGTGACATAACTGATATACTGTGCAATGCCTGACCTTAGGGTGCAGCAATGTTAGTTCATTCTTTACTGAAGAAGATCAAAAAAGGGTTGGCTTGTGACATAATTGACACTTGTGCAATGCCTGACCTCAGGGTGCAGCCATGTTAGTTCATTCTTTGCTGATGAAGATCAGAAAAGGGTTGGTTGGCTTGTGACATAGTCAGTGTAATTGTGCAATGCACCCTAGCATTGTTCATGACATCACAGCCACAGACTATTAGACACAGAACGGCAGCACCAGTGGCTGTCTTTTTATGTCTTTCACATGTTGGCCTTTTAGCAAACTGGATCATGAATCAACTGAAAAATTGCTGCGAGTGTTTGTGGGTTTTTTGTTTGTTTGTATGTGAGTTTTTTTTTTGTTTTGTTTTTATTTATTACATTCCTCTTGATAGGACCTGTCATACTTCTTTGCCCCAGGTTCCCTTTAAGTACTGATCCATGTTTTTGTTTTTATGCCAGACTGTTCACCTACTTTGTTTTGTATGTGTGGGGAGGGTTTCAGGTGAAATAGCATTTTGTGCAGTTGCTGTTTGTTAGTTTTTTTCATTTCAGCTCTGTGACCTCAGGAGAATTTGTATGGAGCAATGGGTTTTGTGATAAACTTTAACTTGGATATTTTATTTTGTAAGATCTTAAAAATGTGCATGATCATGACCACTGAAGAGCATTACATGCTCTTTTCTGGTTCTTTTACTAATCTCCACATTGTTTCTGGTGATCATTCTCTTCTCTCTTTTTTTTTCAGTCACATTATGTACAGCTGATTTTTACTTTGATTTTCATGTTGCAGTGGCCATGAAGAACCGATCGCCAGCCTACCGTGACCACAACATGAGCACCACCAGTGCTGACGAGTCATTTGATGCCTCCTACCCTCCGGAGTCACCCACAGAACGTGCCATCGAACACAGTCCCATCATCCGACAGGAAATACGAGAGGAAGAACCAGAGCCTAGAGTGATCAAGCCCTCTGAAAAAGTCACCAGGCCCTCAGAAAATGGACCGAGAAAAGAAGAAAATGACAGACCTGCTTCTGAGGTATTTGTGGAAAAAAATACATGTAATTTCATTTGTATCCCATACACCATCAAAACGGCACTGTAGTTGTTGGCACACAGTTTTTACACGTGTTTTGTGACAGTAGCCATAAAGGCACTCGGTTTACATGTGTTTGTAGTGCGTGGGCAAAATAGCCTTGGCATTCTTTTGGATTTTTAGTACTTTATTGTCCCTTGCAGACACTGTGTATCACCTTACCTTGGTAAACTAAAGCACTGCAACTGCAAGAGCGCTGCTGTCCATTCCTATCAGTGTGACTCTGGGAGAAAAATCCCTTGTTGCTCAGGGGATTCAAACCCACATCCATATTGTAACTGCTTTGTTGGTTCAGCCCCCTGGTTGAAATTGCTCTGGCTATAAATAATTAGTTGTTGGCCAAATGTATGTTTTTCCATTCTGAGTATTTTTGTGCATATTACTTCTAGAGATGGAGAACAAAAAAGTGTGTGTGGGGGGGGGGGGGGGGGGGGGGGGCATGTTTTCCTTTCACAGCAACAGCTATTCTATTTGAAGAATTTGGCTTAAAAAATTGCGCTGATTTCTGATTGGCTTAAAAAATTGCTCTGATTTCTGACACTCAGAGGTCTTAGTGAGTTTTTATCTATCTTGTATTTACTTGCATGCCAGGTGAGTGTTATGGAAGTTGATTCAGGTCTTTGACGGTGTGTTCCTCATTGCGTCTGTTGATCACTGTTAAACTCTGTCTGGCTGGTGATTAAACTTTTCTGACAGATCAAGATCGAGCACCGGTTTATCAGACGCCCAGAGCCCAGGGATGATGATGACGTTGACAGCCGCCTGCCCGAACCCCCGAGAGATGAGCCCAGCTCCAACCACCACAGCGAGCGACGTGGTGTGCCAACTTTGCTGGCCACTGTGGGCCTGCCTTCCTCAGTCCGACACCAAAACAATGATGATCACAGCCCCCATGGAAGCCTCGACTCAGAAGACACAGATCTCAAGCGGCCAGCTCCAAAACAGAAGCCACCCAAACCTCCCAAGCCTGAGGTGAAAAAGGTGAGAAGCCAGTGAAATAAATTATACACCAAGGCTAGACCTGAAGCTTGATTCGTGTTTCTCCAACAAATAGCCATGTTCACAAAGGATAGTTGAAAAAAGTGAAGATTTTGCAATGGGGTACTCCGGGGTTCACCCAGAATAGACAGTTGTACATTCCACAGGGTGAGAGGATTGTGTGGGTGTGTGATCAGTTTTAGTTCCCCTGCTGCATCTTCAGATGGTTTATTTCCATTTCTGGAGGGTGGATGCTATGCAAGGACCTTGTTTTGGCTGACCACACAAGTATGCAACACCTCACAGCATTTAAAAAAATTAAAAGATTACTGTTTGTCCCTAATTAGCTAATATGTCAGCCTGACATCCAAGGACATTAAGTCCCACATCATCAGCAGCAGCATTTTAATGTAGCCCTGTTCTTGCTGGTGTCAGGGTATTGTAACACAGCCCAAGCCCAAGCATCTGGAGGGGATTAACATCTGGGACACCCATACTGTTGTTATGAAATAAGGGTGGGGTGGAGTAGGCATTAGGCTGTGAACAGCTGTGAGAAAAATGATGTGTGTATTTGGATAGCTGGGGGGAGGGGGCTGGTGGCTGTAGGGGGTTATCTGTGACATTTCTGTTGTCGTGAAAGAACATCCAGAGATAGTTAGCTCCATTGGCAGACATCTGTTGTTGTGAAAGAACATCCAGAGATAGTTAGCTCCATTGGTGGACATCTGTTGTCGTAAAGTATGCATGGAGTTTGTGTGTGTGTGTGTGTGTGTGTGTGCCTGGGTTTGCGTGTGTGTGTGTGCATGTACATGGGTTTGCATGCATGCTTGAGTTTGTGTGTGTGTGCCTGGGTTTGTGTGTGTGTGTGCATGGGTTTGCATGCATGCTTGAGTTTGTGTGTGTGTGCCTGGGTTTGTGTGTGTGTGTGTGCATGGGTTTGCATGCATGCTTGAGTTTGTGTGTGTGTGCCTGGGTTTGTGTGTGTGTGTGCATGGGTTTGCATGCATGCTTGAGTTTGTGTGTGTGTGTGCCTGGGTTTGTGTGTGTGTGTGTGCGCGCGTGTGCATGCTGTAATGTATGGGGTGTGATTTGAGAGGGGGGCCACGGGAAGAGACAGAGGAGAGGGTCAACTTCTGTGACATGCTTGTGTTATCCTGCAACAACCTGTGTGTTGCAGAAACCTGTTATTGTGAGGGAACTGGACCTATGAGGAGCGTGACCTGTCGGAAAAATACAGTGAATACAGTTGCTCACAGCTCAGATTGGCAACACTGGTGAACCGGACAAGAGCCAATTCGGGTGGTCTTGTTTCTAGGGGCAACGTTTGGCATTTGTTTTTCAGTGGCACAGACAATACTCAGGGTTTGAAGAATTTGTTTTATGTTTAGGTTGTTTTTATAAAGCGCTTCATTCCACTTACAGTTTTAGCCACAAAACATTTTAAACATTAACATTTTTAAAGGATATTATGTTGATGTTTTATGGATTTATTTTTGAAAATGTATTATTATTTTTTACTTAGGACTAGGAGTTGTTTGTGTTTTTTTTAGATAGAAACAAATTCCGGAAATCGTTGCCTGCACTAAAGTTAGCTAAAAAAACTTCCTTTCGTCCATTTCTGCAGTATTTGAGGAATAAGCTTTCAGACAAAACCCAGTTCGCTGTGACGGAAGAAGATGTACGCACAGTGACAGCTGCAGTTCAAGGACCTGGATGTTTGGCAACAAGTTTGGCAACAAGTTTGGCAACAAATTTGGCAACAAGCAAATAGCTACGTGCTGGAGAAGCAGTTCCCTGCGATGGGACAAGAAAGACTGTTAAGGACTGAAGCCACTTCCTCCTTGTGTAAGGCTCCTGTGGTGGGGTCAGCCCCCGGAGATAGGTTTGTGTCAGAGTGGACCTGAGTGAAGAAAACTAGAACCGTCAATGTGTCTGGGAACATATTATGTTCATGTACAATATTGTAAAGCATATTACATTTTGTGTTGTTTGTTTTTCTACGTTCTGATAGCGTTCATACTTATTTTCTGTGAGATAGCATTCATACTTACATCTTGTGGTCGTATTCCAGTGTCATAATCATTGCGAGAACCTGAAGTTTGCTGGTTAAAACGGCACATAGTTCCATTGTTTTCTCTTCTTTTTCCTATTTTTTTGTGTGGAAGTCCTGTTGAGTTGTTTGATACATTGTTTATGTTGCTCGAATTTCTGTCATAAATAAGGGAGTGGCAGCATATACACAAATGCAAAAATTGATGATCTGTATTTGAGGATGAAGTATACAGTGTACTTTTATTAGTTCTTTAGAGGTCTCTTGAAGAAAAAAAGGAGGTAGAAAATGGTTGTTATTATACTTTTCTGATGGTTACATTTGTGTAAAGTCGAATCAACTTTTCAAAATAGACATTCTTTGGTTACATTTGTGTAAAGTCGAATCAACTTTTCAAACTAAACATTCTTTCGTTGTATCTGCATATCTCCATGTTGATCATAGTTTGACCAGATTTGACTTCTGTCCATTTTTTTGGACATCATTCCCTTGGTGCTTTTACACTTTTTCTCTTTTTAATGTTTTTTCAAGGATCTGTTGTTTTTTCTTTTGACTCTAATGTGACATGATTGTTTGTTTTGCTTTGTTTGTGCCGTGGAACCTCTTGTTTATCACGACCCTAAACCTCCAACAAAACATGGCCTTAAAAAGAGGGCTCGTCCTTGGGCCAGGGTTCAGTTACAGTTCTTTGAAAAAGTGGTCTTAAAAAGAGGTGATTTTTCATCGCACTGTCTCTCATCAGGGTGGTCTCTCATCAGGGTGGTCTGTCACTGGGGTCACCTCTCATCAGGCTGCTCTGTCATGGGGTCACTTCTGTCAGGGTGGTCTCTTATTGGGGTCACCTCACATCAGGCTGGTCTGTCATTGGGGTCATCTCTCATCAGGGTGGTCTGTCACTGAGGTCACCTCTCATCAGGGTGGTCTGTCACTGAGGTCACCTCTCATCAGGGTGGTCTGTTACTGAGGTCACCTCTCATCAGGGTGGTCTGTCATTGGGGTCACCTCTCATCAGGGTGGTCTGTCATTGGGGTCACCTCTCATCAGGGTGGTCTGTCATTGGGGTCACCTCTCATCAAGGGTTCCACTGTACACAAACATTATGTAACCAGAATATTTTGTAGTCATTTCCTGGCCCTGGAAATATATTTGATTACATCCCCTTTTTCAGTGGACTGAACACTTTGCAATGTTTTGATTGGACCGATGCTGTGTTCAATATTCATCTCATCCATATCAGGTCTTCCAAGTCTGTGTTTTGTCTTATTGCTTGACTTTCAGGAGGGAGTAGGGTAGATAGGGGTAGTGGCTTTTTTTTCTTGCGTTTTTAAGTTATGTATTTAGCCAGTATTAATTATGGTTGAGCACCAATTTGTGTCACACTGCATGCCTTTTGTTTTGCTGTAAGTATTGTAGATAAAACTGCCTCAGCAAATGTGTGTTTAACGAAGAAACCTTATATATTTTAACAGAACAGAAAAGAAAAAGGTTTACGTTTTCACCTTGATGTTGATTAACTTCTGCTGACTGTCATTTGAAATCAGTGTCTTATTGTACATTACAATCACTTATCGGCAGACAGCTAATTATTTTCACTTTAAAAGGAACTGGCCTCGCAACTTTCCCCCTCCCTTAGGAAGAAGAGGGAAAAAAGAAATACTGTTCATTTTATATTGAATTTTCCATATACACAGAGAAAACCCCAGTACGCTAAGTCACCAGACCCAGAAGGTGTGTGCAAGGGCTTTCTTGAGCAAAACAACAAATGCACCACCAGTTTGCAGTGGTCCAGTTATGACACTGGATGGTATAATTATGTCCCTGCTGAGATGGGTCTGAATGAATCATTCACACAGCCAGTGTCCAAATTCTGTATAAAATCACAAATCAAAAACAAAAAACACTCTAACTCTATAGGAAATTTCAAAATCCTCTTGATGTTAAAAAAAAAAATCTCTTCTACCCATTGGGAAAAACATTAAGAAGGCTATTTCCTTTAACAAGTGTTTTTTGCAGTTTTACCATGTTTTGAATATATATTACTGAACATAAATATATATAAACGTATCGTGCATATCGGTATACTGACCATCTCAAGGGGCCCTAATGAGAGAGCTACTTGATCTTGATATATATATATATACACACATATCGTTATCACATATCACAGATGTTCACTGATGTTTATTTATGCAAGCTGATTTTATTTTTAATACAAATTCTTATAACAAATCATGTACAGCCATCTTTTGACTTGATTTTAGATAGTTTGTACTGTTTATACTCCTTTCAGTGTTTTTAATTTCTTCCTTTTTGTTGGCACTTTGTTTATTTTGTTGTGGCTTGCATTTATCATCCATCAGTATCTTTACTGTGCCAGGTATCTCCACTGTAGCACTATCATTGAAATGCAAACAATGTATATCAGTGCATGCACTACCATTATTTTGGTATCGCATGTACACTGACCAGTCGCCATTCCCTTCCAGTACCGACATTCCATGCGAGTACCTGCTATTTCAGTTGCAATATCGAGTTTGTTATGATGGCCTGTAGGAGCTGAGTAACACAAGATCAGCATACTGTCTTGGGTTGAGTATCATGACAAACTGAGCTTTACTTTAGGGCATTGCATGATCCATTGTTGTAACAATATATGTAATTTTGCAGTTTTCTCTCTATTGTATATGTTCACTTGCATGTGAAGATCGGTCCACTGGAGACAAGCAGTGGAATATATGTATACTTGCCTGTTTGTTTTTGTTGTTGTTGTTGTTTAAGCTGTAAATCTTCCAGTTTGTATATGCTGTAGAGTTTTGTCAAAATTGTGAAACATATAGCTTAAAAAAATAAATAATAAACTAAAAAGACAACCACGAGAAAAAAAGGAGAAAACAAGAGAGAAAAATATATAACTAGCAGCCACTCAGTTGGGACTGTTTTAAGCTCTGTATTGATTAAAATATGAACCCATAATATATAGCTATGCAAAAGAGAAAACAGTCAAAAGTAATAGGACTGGTGTTATTCCAGCTAAAAGTATTAACTGGTGCACTTAAGCTCCAAATGAGAGTGTGTGTGTGTGTGGGGGGGGGGGGGGGAAGCTGCAATTAAAATTGGGCACACACACACAAATTGTTAGAGATTTAGAACCTGTTAGTGTTTCAATAAAAAGACAATGCTGTTTAAAAGGTTAAACAAAAGAAGCAGGCAGGATACTCGCAGAATGCTGTTCACACGGAATGGAGGAGTCTTTCCAGAATGCTGTTCACACGGAATGGAGGAGTCTTTCCAGAATGCTGTTCACACGGAATGGAGGAGTCTTTCCAGAATGCTGTTCACACGGAATGGAGGAGTCTTTCCAGAATGCTGTTCACACGGAATGGAGGAGTCTTTCCAGAACGCTGTTTACACAAAAAGAAGAAGTCTTTTCAGAACACTATTCACACGAAAATGGAGTAGTCTTTCCAGAATATTGTTCATACGAAATGGAGGAGTCTTTGTGCACACGAAATGGAGGAGTCTTTCCATAATGCTGTTCACACAAAATGGAGGAGTCTTTCCAGACTGCTGTTCACACGAAATGCAGGAGTCTTTCCAGAATGCTGTTCACACGAAATGGAGGAGTCTTTCCAGAATGCTGTTCACACGAAATGCAGGAGTCTTTCCAGAATGCTGTTCACACGAAATGGAGGAGTCTTTCCAGAATGCTGTTCACACGAAATGGAGGAGTCTTTCCAGAATGCTGTTCACACGCAGTGGAGGAGTCTTTCCAGAATATTGTTCATACGAAATGGAGGAGTCTTTCCAGAATGCTGTTCACACGCAGTGGAGGAGTCTTTCCAGAATGCTGTTCACACGCAGTGGAGGAGTCTTTCCAGAATGCTGTTCACACGAAATGCAGGAGTCTTTCCAGAATGCTGTTCACACGAAATGCAGGAGTCTTTCCAGAATGCTGTTCACACGAAATGGAGGAGTCTTTCCAGAATGCTGTTCACACGCAGTGGAGGAGTCTTTCCTGAGCATGGTAGGAGTCTGTGTGTCATCATTGATGGCACTTATTTGTTAAACTGCACCGGATATTATCTGTCGTAGAGTATAATACCTTAAGGCATTAATCATATATAGAAGTATAAGCTTGGTTCGTACAAATGATAAAATTTAGATGGTTGTTGTTTTTAACAAGGAATAAAAGCGTAGTTGTGTGTACTGAAAGTTTTTTGTTTGTTTGTTTGTTTTTAACGAGGAATAAAGCCTAGGTTGTGTGTGTGTGAGAGAGAGTTTTTTGACGAGGGATAAAAACTAGGTTGTGTGTAAACATGTGTGAGTTTTTGAGCAAGGGATAAAAACTAAGCTGTGTTTGTGAGAGTGTTTTTTAATGAGCTGTAAAAGCTAGGTTGTGCATCTGTACGTGTGTGTGTGTGTGCGCGCGCAGCAAAAAACACGATTTGCACGAATGTCTAATCCCAGCTATTATTTGTTTTCAAGTCCCTCTTGCGTAATCAGCATGTATAGGCTTGCGCTTTCTAATCTTGTACCTTCATACACATTTTGATTTCTTTAGAGACATTCGTTCAGTGGGAGAGAGAAACAAAAAGCCCCATTATCATGTTAGGAGTGTTTGTTCAACTACTACCCTTGAATATCCTCATGAGCTAGTCTGTAATTATTATACCAATATTATATTTTATGCTCGATTTTTGTTGTTGTTGGAAGCAGTTGATATACTTGTTCTTCGCCGCGTTGCCTCCGGTTTGAATCATGCCTAGCGCTATACTGTCACCACCAGAATTATTCTGCATTAAGATACGGCAGCGGTGAGAGCCAACGTTAACGTTTCATTCTTTGTGAGGGTCAAAGACACAACGACAGTGTCCACAAACCAAACGGTTGCAGCGAAAGAAGAGCCGAAGCGGACTCAAACCTTCGTCCGTCTGCTTACCAGACCAGCGCCTAACCGCTGGGCCAGACCCGATCACTTTTTATGGGAAGGTTTCGTTCAAGTCAGTTCAGTGTTGCTTCACGTCCACAGAGACCGTGAGGACTTATTAGGGACGGGGAGCCCAGGACGGCCACCTCGACTTTCACACAGCTCCGGAGCTCTGAAGTTTTCGTGATTGAACCTCTGGTCTTATCTTGGGGGTGGGGGGGGGGGGGGGGGAATTGAGTATCTGGAGGAAACCTTCAAAAACCAGTTTAAAATTTGGTAGCACATATAGAGATGAGAAGATTCCGTCCCCAACAAGAGCTGAACCCTCCAACAAGGGTGAGTAGTTCCCTTGGTGAGAACACGCAGGCGCTACCCGCTGGACCCATCGGCCCGACTGATGCAGACAGTAATGTACTGTGGGAGTGTAACTTGGCTTTCTAGCCCCCAGGGTCAAAAAGCTCAGTGGTAGAGCGTCAAATGCGTCATCGGAAGGTCTCGGGTTCGATCCCCCGGCAGGAGTGGCGGGAGAAAGGTTTCGTTTCCGGGGTCAACTTTCTGTGCTGACTTATTTCGGTATCCGTTCCACCCCCGTGTTACCGCAGTGGCACGTAGAAGGCCCCGGTCATTGTGCCAAAAGAGCAGGTGGCAGGTGAACACGTATACACTCTCTCAGTGTGAACTTGTGCGTCTGTATAAAGAAGTTGGTCGACTACAGAGACTAAGGGCGTGATAAAAAATTAAGAGGGGGTGGGGGTGAGGGGGACCACAGTTTCAGTGAGTTTTGCTAGCGTCAGGAAGGTCGATTGTTTGTTGCTTGAACTTCGGGCATTACGTTTCGCAAAAGCATCTGAAAAGATAACTTTTAATCAAACGTGGACAATATCAAACATGACCCGTCACTTTTTGATGGTCGGGTGTTTATTCATGTCGTCTTCATCTCCACCATTTTGACTTTTTACTCTCTCTCTCTCTCTCTCTCTCTCTCTCTCTCTCTCTCTCTCTCTCTCTCTCTCTCTCTCTCTCTCTCTCTCTCTCTCTCTCTCTGTGCTTGTTTTTTCTTTTTCTTCTTCGTTTTATTTGGTCTCTCATCCTGTTTGTATACCGTTGTCCTTCCTGTCTTTTCTCCTTTTTTTCTTTGTGTATTTGATTTTGCTCGTTTTAATAGCTTGGTGGACTGGCACACCTTTGGATGGCTTGTAACATAGATCACTTCATAACATCCCTGTCGTTTGGCTATGATGTATACATATGGTTTCTCTCGCGACATGACGCAGCAGATTTCTTTATTCGCTGACCAATAGCCAGCTTTTGATACCTGATGAAAACTTACCTCGAGTGGTCTGGGGATGATGGGCCGCGATCACAGAGGTGCTTTGTATAATTTTGCCTGTACACCGAATAAACGTCTGATTATTTTCCAGTCTTTCTGTGTGTGTGTGTGTGTGTGTGTGTGTGTGTGTGTGTGTGTGTGTGTGTGTGTGTGTGTGTGTGTGTGTGTGTGTGTGTCGCGTGTGTGTACTTGTGTATGATGTGTCCCGTCTTTGTGTTTGTGTGTCTTATGCTTCAGCTGATTTACTCCCAGTGCTTGAAGAAGGAGACTTAGATCTGAAGCAAGGGAGACGCCGCATAATTTAGTGGAACATGCTGCTATAACGTAACTTGTTGAAAACATATTAGAGCTTAATGCTTTGCGACATGCTTCTTGTTTTTGAAAACAGAAACTGAGGGAAATGGCCACCCACACACTGGCGCGCGCACTGAAGGCTAAATGGTTAAAAACGGGAGAAAATCCACATCCGTTTGTTTAAATCCTTGTCAGAGACATCTTACAAAGGGACACACAATGGAAACACGCACGCACGCACACACGCACGCACACACACACACACACACATACACACACACACACACACACACACACACACACACACACACACACACACACACACACACACACACAGAGGTTTGGCCAAAGACTTTTATCGGAACTGTGGTTCAAAAGGTTCAGTTCCATGATGCAGGGACTACACTGCGGTCTGTATTTCGAGCGCAGATAGATAAGGAAATACCAGTTTCTCTATAAGACTGGCAGCACAGTGACCCAGAGCAGATTGTGTACAGCTATATAGCTACTATTCTACGGTTATTGTGACCCATTAGGTTACTTCTTCCAGTAAGCTGCGGTTAAAATCTAAAACTTGCCACTTTCGTCACCAGTCTTTCTGTGAACGGTAGCCATGCCTTCCTTCGGTTGTCTTGCCATTTTCTTGGTGGTTTCTCTCCTGCCCGGTTCCTTCGCTCCTTTTGTTGTGGTGGGACGTGAGTATGGCTGCACACATTTAAGTACAATTACTCCCCCCCCCCCCCCCCCCTTTCGTTTAACACATAGCCACACATACACCTTAACTCTCTGGTTTCTTTCACACACACGCACGCACGTTAACTACAAATTCACACATACACCCTACCTCTCTGGGTTTTTTCACACACACGCACGCACGTTAACAGAATTTCACACATACACCCTACCTCTGGTTTCTTTCACACACACGCACGCACGTTAACACAAATTCACACATACACCCTCCTGTCTCTTTCTCACATTACACGTACGCTCTCTCTCTCTCTCTCTCTCTTGCACGCACACACACAATTTAAATATCAGCGCTTGTTTCTTGCACTCTCAGTGCGCGCGTGCGTGCGTGCGTGTGTGTGTGTGTGTGTGTGTGTGTGTGTGTGTGTGTGTGTGTGTGTGTGTGTGTGTGTGTGTGTGTGTGTGTGTGCGTGCAGCTTCTTTGATACTGCGAAACGAGAGTAAGTTAAACATGGGGGGGGGGTGGGGGGGGAGGTGACTCAGAGTGATAAGTCTTCAGTTCTCACCCACGTGGCAATTTACTTAATTCCTCTCCGCGTCAGAACTGT
>OY757545.1:19055098-19137269 GCA_963584105.1 Alviniconcha strummeri | reverse complement strand
ACTTGCTTAGTTTGTCTCTCTCTCACTCACTCACTCACTTTCTCTCTCTCAGACTCACACACACACACACACACACACACACACACACACACACACACACACGTACGCACGCATGCACACACACACACGCGCGCGCGCGCGCGCGCTCAGTCTATATCTCTCTGTATCTATCTGTCTGCAAGAAAACAACAGTCAGACTGATAGTATAATAGCAACAATCGCATACAAATACCAGACTGAGATTATAAATATACCTGTAAAGCCTGCACCCAGTTGTACACAGATAAACTCACCCGTGCTTTCGCTCGTCATGTCTTAATTGGTGACATGATATAGCCACAATAGTCTAACGAAAATATATAACCTATATAGGCCCACTTTTACATTCACTCTGCACGTTTCCGCACATAACAAGCGTGATCAGAATTACGAGGAATAGTCCCTTGCAGAGATAAGAGAACACACAATAAATGAGTGTGTGTGTGTGTGTGTGTGTGTGTGTGTGTGTGTGTGCGCGCGCGCATACGTATCTTTCCGAGTGTGCGTGGTGTCACTGTGTGTGTATATGTGTGTGTCATTGTGTGTGTGTGTGTGTGTGTCACTGTGTGTGTGTGTGTGTGTGTGTGAGAGAGAGAGAGAGAGAGAGAGAGAGAGAGAGAGAGAGAGAGAGAGAGAGAGAGAGAGTTCTTTGCTTTGTAACAGGCAATGTGTTCCAGTTTGGAGAAACAGCACACACAAAAATACATTATTATTGTTTTCCCATCCAAAACCGTGCCACATGATCGTGGTACAGTAACAACTACAGCGAGACCCGTGCGATACTAATGGGACTTAATGGGCTAATAAAAAACATAATAACAAAATATATATAATATAACAATAAAAATAAACATTTTTTTAATCGATCAACAATGTCCTCTCAGATGTCGGGCGCGCATTCTTTTCGCCACACCGCCTCACCCCAACTACTCGCAGCTTCGACCTCAACAGACACCGCAGCATGGAGGAGAAAGACGACCCGTTTTTAACGCCCCAGACAAAAGCTGAGCAGCAGGAGACGGCGTTGCCATAAATCAGAGAATCGGGTCGAGGTCAAGACGGACTCCGTCCGCAGGGGGGTGAGGTCCATGACCAGAAAACTGACACCCCGAGAGAGACGCGAAGGCTATTCACACACACACACACACACGTCTGCTCGTTCCCTTGACCCCGCCGGCCACAGCTTAAAAACAAAACAAAAAACACTGCATAACAGGCTACGCGGAGAGCCGATTTGGCCTAGCGGTAAGGCGTTAGGCTGGTAACCAGAGGAACCTCGGTTCGAATCCGCTTCGGCTCTCCTTTCTCTTCAAAAGTTGTGGTCTGTGGACACTCTCTTGTGAGATTGTCCCTCACAATTAATGACACATTAAAATGGCTCACATTGCTGTCCATCTTAAGGCAGCAGTCACTCTGGTGGTGACAGTGTAGCGACAGATATATAATCTCTCTTTTCCCCACCTCCACACTCCCTTCCCCCATTCTCCCCGTCCCTAATAAGCCTTATGGTTTCTGTGGACGTTAAGCACCATGTTTACTTACTTACAGGCCCGCCTTGGGTCTCCGGCTACAGGAAGTACGGTAAACAGGGCCGCGTACACTGTTACTGGGTCTCCTGCACGTTATAAGTACAGAAAACATGCAAGTTATACGTACAGCAAACAATGTCAGCGCGCCTTGGTCAACGGAACGGCCACAGTAAGTACGGTAAACAGGGTCTCACGTAACTTACAGCAAACATTGTAAATTTTATACAAGTGCAGCGCGCCTTGCCCTTGGGCTAGGGCTACAGTAAGTACGGTAAACAGGGCCGGCCGCGTACACTGTGACTGGGTCTCATACAAGTTATAAGTACAGCAAACAGAGTGTAAATATATAGATACAGCGCGCCTTGGTCTACGGCCACTGCAAGCTGAGTACAGCACAGATGACGTAAGGCACAAGAAAAGCTAAAGAAGAAGAAGAAGACAGAATGAAAAAGGAAGATGAGACAATCAGTTCTTAACACCCAGTCACCATGACGGTTATATCATGGCGAAGAAAAAGGAGAAGAAAAAAAAAGGGGAAAAAAAAAGAAAAAAAAAACGGAGAAGAAAAATTGCAAGAACACTGCCCAGGACACTTTACACACTAAGTTTAACTGGCAAGATAAAAATGTAATGGATATGCTCATCGGTGGTTGTGGTTTTAGGGCGAAAAAGGACAAGAACAAAACAAACTAACAAAACAACAAACAAAAACAGAGAAGAAAAACTGAAACAACACAGCCCAGGAAAATATACTCACTTTGTAACTGACATGATGAAACTGTCGGTGGTTATGATTATCATCAGGCAAATTTGAACGATCTCACCTACAAATGACAGTCTCCGAGAGAAAGCCCGTGTGAACGGTGCTGCCCGAAAGTCGTACGGCACACTCGATCGGCAGTGTATGGATTTACTTAGTTTTTTTACAACAACAAAATCTAACAGAAATGCAAGCGACAGTAAAGGCCGGTGACTGGCTATAAAAGTCAGTACACCCTGCTGTTCTCATAGGCTTTGCTGACCCCGGTACAGAGGGTACCACATTCCAACAAGGGATAAACAAACCTCTCTCTCATCGCCCTGATATGTAACCACAATGGTTGACTGGGTGTAGAACACCAAGTTACTTACTTACTCTTTCTCTCTTATAGATATATTTTTCAAACACCTGGTATTCAATAACACGGAGACGATGAATAAACCATTTGCCTCAATGGTTTTGTGTCAAATACGCAAAAAGCACGAACACGATCCTTCAGAAGTAGAAATTATGCAAATACGTGAGAGGGGGACATCCCAACCTACTACAGTTCAAGCAAAAAAATAAATAAATAACAATCCACCGCTCAACCACCCTGTCAATCTGAACCCATGCACATCAACTTCAACCGCAGAGACCTGGTGGGGCGCATGTGGGCTTTTCCGAGCGCATAATTATAACCACCACCTTGAACTGAACTGAACCGATTTTAACGTCTTGCCGCTACTGTGTTGCCTCACCTTGTAGCTCCGTCCTGGCTCCTCGCCGGCCCGCGTAAAGCCAGTAGATAATCAGGGTAGCAGTTGTTGATGCCACTGCCGGCTGTCCGTCGTCAGGTGGGGGCCCATTCACGTGGCACTCTGCTGAAACAGTTTCAAACCGGAGAGTGCAGCGGAGAGAATAAGATCGAGGATTAATCAAATGAAAATGTTTTTACACGGCCGAGCAAATGAAGGGAAGAGTCCCAGAGGATGTGAACGTGGTTTACACAGCGCGAGGGACCGCGTACTAAAACTTTACTGGTTTTGTGGCGGGGATGGGGCTGTTGGTGATCTCAAACCAGCTGCTGCTCTCCAAGACCGTCACCATCAACTCCAACTTTGAGGCCGACTGAAGTGCTCCGAGGAAAAGAGTCAGATGATTCGGAACGGGGAGTTCCATTCTGCATGCACTATTTTTATGTACTTTTTTTGTTGCCAGGTAGCAAAACCACAAATCAACTAACCGTTGATGTACGCAGTCACAAGTCAATGAGAGGGGAGAGAGGGAGAGAGAGAGAGAGAGAGAGAGAGAGAGAGAGAGAGAGAGAGAGAGAGAGAGAGAGAGATCAGAACTTTATTACACGAGGGGAGAGAGAGAGAGAGAGAGAGAGAGAGAGAGAGAGAGAGAGAGAGAGAGAGAGAGAGAGTCTTTCTCTGTCTGTGCAATTTCAAATGATAAAGTATTTCCATAAGTGTAAATGGCGTCTTAAGTGATCGTGTCTTGTCTGCGGTCTTACATATTTAAACCCGTTCTATCATTATTTAGATAACTACGACACTCTGGCATTCATGCCTAGAACAGTAATCTGAATGTGATTGCAGACACTGCGACAGGCACTGTAAATGGCAACTGCCATGCATACCACTGGGTCACTCCCGGGGATCATAAGTTTGGACCGGCAGCCCTCCAGTAAATCGACTCCGCCCACGGCACGAAATCACAACAGCGTGCTATGGGGCTACTGCAGCGACCCTCTAAAAATGGAAATTAGGCACACAACACATTCATGATCCATGATAACGACTTGCGGTAACAAGAGAGAGAGAGAGAGAGAGACGGCAGCCTTTCACCGTAGTGTCACGAAAAGACAGATGCAGAGCTAATTCAGCCAGAGATCGCATCACTACGCTCACGACAGGGCCGGGAGAGAAATGCATCAAACAAGCACTCAGCAGAAAATGAAAGAAAAATGTGACTGAACAAATGTGAAGCGAGAGAGAGAGAGAGAATACGAATACGAATGTTTTAATGAACAGGCCATCTGCCCGTGTCATTGTGGGTGGTGGGGAATGGGGTAAACAACAATTGTTCATCAGTCAGTGGAAATAATGTTAAGCACACACACACACACACACTATCCTTCTTTGGCTGGAAGCTTTCAACCTCTTTTTTTTCTTCTCACACACACGCACGTACGCGCCACACACTCTCTCTCACGCGTGCTCTCTTTCTCTCGCTCCCAGGCACACCCATGTGACCACTCTCGGCCTTGCACGGAGTGGCCTACTGGTCAGTTAGGCCTGTAGAGACTGGTTTTGAACGTGAAATGCTTTAGATAAAAAACAGCGCCAATGATGTAGTTTTTTCCGTCTGCAAGAAGCAACGACCACAGAGAGAGAGAGAGAGAGAGAGAGAGAGAGAGAGAGAGAGAGAGAGAGAGAGAGAGAGAGAGAGAGAGAGAGAGAGAGAGAGAGAGAGAGAGAGAGAGAGAGAGAGAGAGAGAGAGAGAGAGAGAGAGAGAGAGAGAGAGAGACAGACAGACAGACAGACAGACAGACAGACAGACAGAGAGAGAGAGAGAGAGAGAGAGAGAGAGAGAGAGAGAGAGAGAGAGAGAGAGAGAGAGAGTATAATTCGTTAAATATTACCATCATCATCGTCACCAAGAAAACTTGTTTAGTGCATACAACCCAGCACATGTCTACATGTGTACAAACTGCACTAGGTGCTGTACAAATTACAATGATACATTCTGACAAAAATATCATCATCACACGCACAGGCAGTGCACGTCTACATTGAACTCAGTTCAGCAACAGCAGTCATTCCGTCGGGCACATCCACAACAGAATGGTACGGGCACAACGTCTTCTTTTTGCTTGTTCATTATGGTTTTCTTTATTAGTCCTAAAGTGCAACTGCTTATGAACACTTCCTTGTCACTGACGCAGACCTGCCAGCTATTGGGTTAAAATCTTTCTCATCCATCTCCTGAAGTTCCTCAGTCTCATATTGGATACAAGTTTGTACTCTGGGTGGGGTAAGCCCATCTGTGCCCAAATCCCATTGTGTACCAGGCCCATTGCCCATTGTGTCCCACCTCCAGTCCCATGGTTAGGGTTAAGGCTGAAAGTACACAGTCAGACTGGGACACAAATGTATTTACTAGCAGGCGCATTGTGTCCCTGGCCAAGACTCAAGGCTAGGGCTATGGGTTAAAGCACTCAGTCAGATTAGGACACAAGGTGTATTACTATTAGGCCTGTTGCGTCCCAGTCAGAGACTGACAACTTGAGTTAAGGTTAGGGTTAAGGGCTTATGGTTTAGTGTCAGGCACAAATGGTTAAACAAGGAGACTAGGGCACAGAGGCTCTGCCACACAAATGGATTTGTACAGGCAGGGACAGCCCCCGTGGATTACTGTGGATTGTAACAGGGCTAACACTTGTCCCCATTGAAATGCATTAATTAATGAACCACTCCTTGGAACCCCACTGCACTTTTTAGGCCCTGTTGTACTTGCAGCCTTTCTGCATTCCTGACCCAGGATCAGAAACATCTTTTCCTTTTCTGTTGTTGCAGATCTAATAACTATTATCTTCTTACTCTGAGCTTTAGTATCACCTGAAAATTTCAATTAAACCTGGCTTTAGAAGCACCTCATCCTGGAGCCCTGTAAAGGTAATCCACAAACACTTGGAGCAGGGTTAGTCCCAGTTCTGAGTCCATTGTTGCTGACCCAAAAAGCACGTTGGTTTTAGACCAGTGATAGTCTAAGACTTACACGTCAACACAAGCCTATTCTGATGACTGGTAACATGAGCCTTTTATAATGATTGGCCATTAAATCATCGCACATTAATATCGACTGATGTTCAACTCTGATGCAGCACTTTGGCGATGCCAGTGCAAGTGGTATACTTTATCTGTGTCCTTTTCCTCATCTTTTTAACACTAACATTCATATAGGGCACTTTAAAAATGCCTTTAAAAAGTCCAGGTGCATTAAATCTTTGAAGTCAGGTACACCAAGACTATACCTGCAGCCTTTCCCTTGTGATGTGTGCTCTGTCTCCGAGGAAACCAAGGAGGTTGGTGAGGTATAACTAATGGTTAGACCCCTTTTGTTTATTTCGCTGTCACACAGTGACAACCAATCAGTTGACTACAAAGTTCTACAACTCCTCCAAAGTGGTCATAGGGGGAATGTACTGACACCGACTTCATGCGTACTGCTATCTGAGTGGACTTAATCATTTTGGATGCCCACAGACTTAGTAAAATTTTACATTTAGTCACTCCATTTATTGAGAAAGAAGCTCTGACACCTGGCTGGCCATTGTCATTATTATTATTATGAGCCAGGTGGGGATGGGGATCAGGGAGCTATCTGCGCTTATGATCCAAGTGCGCACGACCTGCCTATGTGTGTGTGTGTATGGGGGTGGGGTGGGGTGCATTTGTGTGTGTGTGTGTGTGGGGGGTGGGGGGTGGGGGGCAACTCTGTGAGTGCAAGGGTGTTGTATTTCAGTGTGTGTCAGTTTCACTTTGTATGATTAAGTATGTGTATTATTCCATTATTATGCTACTGATTTTTGTGTGAGTATGCATTCCATGCTTTTGTTTAATTAAATAGCAAAGAACTTTGTGTTGCCAAACGCGCACAATAAATTTGATGTGTGGGGGCGTATGCATGGAAACCTGTGAACATGTGTGCGTGCCAGGTAACAGGTTACACATCCATCCCAATTTACACACATACAATCTACGTGTGTGCATGTGCATGCAGGAAACACTGTGAGCATGAGGGTTGCACTGTTTTGTTTCAGTGTGCGGCAGTTTGAGTAGTGATTATTATTAATATCATGCTATTGATTTTTGTGTGAGCATTCCATGCTGTTGTGTAATTAAATGAGAAAGCGCTTTGAGTTCCCAAACGTGCACTATAAATTTAATGTGTGTGGGCACATGCATGGAAACCTGCGAATGTGTGTCAGGTTACACATTCATCCTAACTTACACTCATACAGTCTATGTGTGTGTGTATGGGTATGTGCACGTACAGGCGAGTCTGTGAGTGCAAGGGTGTTGTGTTTCATTGTGTGTCAGTTTCATTTTGCTTTGTATGACTAAGTAAGCCTATGTTCAGTAATAATTACTAATATTTTATGCTATTGGTTTTTGCATGACTATTTATGCATTCCTTGCTTTTGTTTAATTAAATGACAAAGAGTTTTGAGTCATGGAACATGTAATATAAATTCCATATTATTAATAATAGTTTGGCTATATAATTATATTATGGCTCAAACATCAGGCAGAGTTTGACATTTCAGTTCAATTTATGAGGCTGCAGTGACTTGAGTGAGGAATAAGTGTCGAACCTCATCACAGAGATAGGTTAGGGCTGAGCCCCCTCCCTCCCTTGTTTTTTCTTCCCTGTCTGTGCAACTGATGCTTAGTCTGTGGTTGTCTCCATTATTAATTTGCTGCAGACTATAATCTTTTAGAGTTAGACTGTTGTGATTTGGTGGTGCATTTAGTGCATTTACCATTAAGCTTGTTGGTAGTCTGACACCAGTTCTGAATTGTCACAGGTCAAGCCAAGTACTTCTTTATTCCATACAAAGGAACAAGCAAAACAAAACAAACAACAGCAACAACATGAAGTTAATAAAATTAAAATAAAAACAACAACAATTACAGAGCACAACAACAGACAGGCAATACTGATATCAAAAACATTATTAGACAGAATAATACTGGTTACAGAAATGTGCTGTAAAATAAACAGACAGACGTTCTGCAGAATTCCTGGCTTTTATTTGACCAGTAGTTACACAGCAGTGATCTTTTCCGCCCATCTTGTCACCATGAAATGCAAGGTTTTCACTACTACTACTCAGTACTACTAGTACTAGTAGCTACTACAGTACTAGTACCACTACCAGGGAAGTATTGAGCAGCAACCCAGCTGACACATTCCCCCCTGCTTCAGGCAAATTGCATACGCCAGTCCATTGCATATGTGCGAAGATTAAAGTGAAAAATCCAGTACCACCAATGAGAAGGCATAAGAAATAAAAAAATAAAAAATAAAATGCACTTGTAATAATAATATTAATAAGTGAAATATGTGTAAAGCATGAACCTCTAAGTTCTAACATAAAAAATAGAGCTAGGCAAGCAGTACATACTTTAGATTTAAACACCAAAGTGAGATATATTACAAGCAGAAAAAACAACAACATTGGATTACATGCAGCTCAAGCCACAAGAAGCCAGACAGCAAGACCTATATTACAATTTACATGCACGTTCACGTGCACTAATGCACACATACACACCACAACAGTCAACTGAAATAATTTAAGAACAAGTTGGTAGGGACAGAGAATTTGCTAGCAGTAGTAGGTTTTAAGATGGGCCTTCAGAGCGGTTTAAAATGCAGTGCCAGTGGTTGATTGAATGTCTCTAACTTCATGAAGTAGAAAATTCCAGACAGAAGGAGCAGCATAGGAAAAAGAGTGGTGTCCAAATGTTTGATCTTAATCAGCTAATGTGTGGAATACAGAGTTTCATAGCAGAGCTGTCTTGATGGAGAGTACATTTATAAGTAAGTAAGTAAGTAACTTTGTTTTCTTATGCCCAGTCAACCAGTGAGGTTGTATCAGGGTGATGGAGAGTACACATTCTCAGGAAGAATATTAGATAAACATGTAGGGGTCGCGCTGCCTTTTAGAGATTTGCGTCAACCGATGCGAAACATTATGTATTTTGCGTCGATGGCATGAAAAATGCGTACAGCATAACCTCAATTTAACACACATACAAAGCCAGAACTGATGATGGAGTAACCTGATTGTAGCTCACAGGCTATAAAGTGAGCAGATGACAATAATAAAAAGGTCTATTCGTGCACACAAACAAAAAAGTGGAAACATTTAGTAAATTTGCTGTTCACAAAAAGTTTGCATAACTCGGAACATCGTACGTGGCATCATTTTCCGAGGATCAATGTCGGCAAACCCAGTTCTCGACTACTGCGGAATTTAGTAATGAGATGAACTTGAAGTTGAGGCTGCTACCATTTTTTCTCACTTGCATTTGGGTGTTGATGCGTGTTTTGTTTTCGGTTTCGTAGTCTTCTACCTTTGAGTAAATTCTGATAATATTGTATGCTGACAAACTAGGCATACTGGGTCGTTCCAAATTCTATGTTTGGGATTGTGTCCTCTGTCGACTAACCAGAAATATTACTGATGAGCTTGGCAAAATACACGATTTCTGGCCAGCCTGATAAGGAGGCCAATCTTCTAGATCTATATGGTTTCGTTTGGATTAGTTTTCAAATTAATCATTTTTGTTTTTCAGAAAAGTATGCAGATTTTATTTACAGCCAGGGTGCTACCGACTATAAGGCACATGGATCAGATTTTAGGGGGGACAAGTATCACTGTCGCCTTATCTAGACCAAAAATTACAGTAGCCTACGTGTTTATTACATCTAGATTAAGCCCTTCACTGACTGGACTTGTTCAGCTGAGATGACAATGAGTTTGCAGGAGATCTAGTGTTGAGTGATGCAGCGGACACCAGTAAGCCATAACTTGTTTAATCTGTGTTGTCATTTTGCGTACAGTGACGCAATGATGTGGCTAAAATGCATGTGGCACTCGAAAAATGCAATATTTATGCAAAATTTTGCAATGAGCGTGATCCCTGACATGGAATGTATTTGAGAAAAAGAAGTAACATTACTAACAGTAACAATGTACAGACAACTTGTACTCAGTGCATGCTTGGATAGGCACTGGCAGCCAGTGAAGAGTTTTGAAGAGGGGTGAAACACGATTTTGTTTACCAGCTTCCTACTCCTAGCTCTATAACTGCATAAGACTAGAGTTCCTTTGAAGAAACTGAAGCTCACTCTATACTCTATAGATTTTCCTCATCATCACATACTTTTGTATGAAAACACAGCCCCGAAGTATACCCAGGA
Organism: Alviniconcha strummeri; assembly: GCA_963584105.1. Lineage (NCBI taxonomy): Eukaryota > Metazoa > Mollusca > Gastropoda > Provannidae > Alviniconcha > Alviniconcha strummeri. The sequence continues at coordinate 19,126,957 of OY757545.1, read as the reverse complement.
AATGAAACCTTGCTATCGCTTGCCTGGAGGATAGAGGCATAGTTAAAGACTAAGGCCTGGAGGACAGTGGCAAAGTTAAGAGACAGTGCTCAATCAGTCAGTGGACCTACCTTGAAAAAATGAAAACAGGCAACTGTCAGTCACTAAGTCAGTGAGTGAAAGACCATGACTGGATTTGTTTTAAAGCCCAAACTGGGAACTTTTTGAGGGACAGGTGAGGTCTTTACTGTGCCAGTGCACAAAGTAAAAGATCTCAGTGAATTACCATCTTGAGGTTAAACTGAGCTCAACAAGGTTCACACTGCTGTCACTGCCAGCTTTTGCACCTAAATGTAGCCTGCCACTCTGACTGAAATGAAGTCGCCTGAACTGGCTGAAGCTGGCACACAAAAAGCACCCAAGACCATATTCCTGGGTCACTGAGACAAAGAAACCCAATGATACAGACACCTTCTCATTGCTCACATAATTTACTTTGTCACTTCTTCTTTGACACAGTCATCTTCCATTGAGCAAAAACTGCTCGGAGATTATTCTGCACTTTTGTGGGGTCTGAAGAGTCATACAGAGTAAAGTGGTATGAGAAAATACAAAAGAAAATTTAGACAGGGGGAAAGTGTGCAATGTAGAATATGTACAAGTTTGGTACTTTCAAGTATCACTCTTACCAGATTGAGCCTTCTCAGCCTGTGAGGGAACGTAAATTTGGTCCAGTAAACTAGGCCAAATTCTTGATTGTACTCCCGCGTACACCATACATATACAGCACAACTTACCTCTCCAGGTTTTTGCAGATCCTTAGAATTATTTGTGTTTCGTTTTTAATGATTTGAGCTTCGCGCCATAACCGGAAGTTTTGTCTGCTAAAAAACCTACTGCGCATGCTTTAAGCTGCCGCTGACACAATTTCCGGTTGGGAGACAGGCGAGCTTGGAAGGCAATTTTATACTACATTCACACTCATAGAGGTAATACACGACTGTGCCCAGTAAAGTATCCAGAACATATATATATATATACATTGCTCTTAATGTCATACTAATTTTAAGGGATATCCAGCGTTATAGATGTTGCAGACAGAGTAAAGTCACTTTAGTCAGCGTGATTTTCGAGCAGACGTCTACCTCTGTACGTGTGTGGGTAGGAGCAGACGTGGTGATTAATATTGCAAAGCCGCAGAATAAGTTTCAGAGTTTGGATGAAGTAAAGAGAACATTTAAGTTAAATCAGCAGATTTTGGAGAAGTTAAATTTATTACAACGAAGGAAACCCAGAGATTGGGTCATACTCAGTCACAGACATCCCTGATTTCATCTTTCCAGGAAACCGGATAAAATTTAACAAGATGAAGTGCCAGGTGGCAGTGCAGTATACATGTTTACTAACATTGTAACAACTATCATTTAACAATAGTTTAAGTACGTTGCATTTTGACTTTTTCTGTACAATGACAACATTCAACACTGATTAGTTTGCCAGACCAAAGGCACCAGTTGTTAATTATCACAAAATACAATGCCAGTGGTTACATTTACAGTCATAATCCACATTTCATGGCTCCCTGAACCAACACAGTCAGGCTAGTGTCACTGAGTCAGGCCACTTTTATATTTTTAGCTTGATAGTCACCAGTCCTGTAGCTTGGTGGTCAGTTTTACATTTATGGCTGGGGTGGGCCACTCTGGGTGCCATAAACTTAAAGCCACATAGTCTGGTTCTAGCCAGTCTAGCTAGGCAGCTGAATATTATATATATATATTTATATATAAAATTAGAGCTGAAGCAAGACAGTTGAAGTTGCCACAAATGAAAGATCCCAAGTGTACAGTGCCAAGGAAAATCACCATTTATTTCATCTTCCAATGTTTTATTTAAAGTTCTGAACTGTGAATCCAGTTTCCTACTGACCTTGGTATCAGCTCTATAAAATGAACTGTTTTTGTTTTTATTAAAACTGTATAGTTGTAGCAATAAAATTACTTTATTACAATACATGTAATATGATTTTAATCAATTTCTGAAATTTGTTTATTATATATGTTTCACATTGTTGTAATATATTAATAACCTGTGGTCATGTTTTTTTCAATTTGCAGACTGTTCCGGCAGACAAACAGCACAATGTCTGCATCGGCAGTCTACATTCTAGATGTCAAAGGAAAGGTACAGTACAGTCACTGCGTAAAACGGTGCTTTTGTCATGTGTATGATTCAGGAGTGTTATTAAAAATATGATACATACATGTATGCATTTAAGCTGTTTTGAACTGAAAAAGTGAAACGGTGAAAGTAAGCAGACTGTTTGGCTCAGTGAAATGGTGCAGGGCATTTAAATTTGGTGACAGCACTGATCACTTTCTTTCCAAACGTCAGTGTTTGTGTAGAATTGTCACTAATTAATTGATTGAATCACTGATATAGTGAATACTTGTCCTAGTCTTGTTATCTAGGTATGTAATGTTAGTGAAAAGGACAACAGCATGTCCAGGTTTTTGCAGTACTTAGTTAAGTTACCAAAGCTTTTGCTGATTCACAGTGTTGATTTGCAGGTGTTAATCAGCCGCAATTACCGCGGTGACATTGACATGTCAGTGATTGACAAGTTCATGCCGCTGGTGATGGAGAGGGAGGATGACAGCAATGTGACTCCCATCATCTCCCACGGCAGCACCACCTTCATCTACATCAAGTACAACAACCTCTACCTCGTCTCCACCACCAGGAAAAATGCCAATGTGGCTCTGGTGTTTTCCTTTCTGCATAAGCTAGTCCAGGTTGGTAGACTTTGCTGTAAGCCTGAGTGAGCAGCTGTCAGTCTTATTCATTAGTCTGCATGCTGTTTTTGTCTGCTGTACATTGAGAAGTGCAAGTGCTTTGTTTTTTGTTTTTTCATCATTCATGTATTTATTAAAGCTAAAAGAATAAAAGAGTAACTAGAAGTACACTGTGAATGCTGATTAAACAAAATAAGAGAAAGAATGATTTGTGAGACTAAATTGGTAAAAGTAAACTCTAAGGTAAAAACGTTGATTATGACTAATGAAGTAATATGAGACTATTTACAAATTTTATAATTTTGTTGAACCAACGTCAGTTTTGTTTTTGCTTAGGTTTTGTTGCTGTTTCAAGTTAGCAAACTTCAAATGAATTTCATTGTGTGTAGAGCTATTGAGGCAAGTACAGTTGTTTCTTTTTCTTCTGACTGGGTGAACACTCATTTTCCCTTTAGATATTTGTCGAGTACTTCAAGGAGCTGGAAGAGGAAAGCATCCGTGACAACTTTGTCATCATCTATGAGTTGCTGGATGAGGTCATGGACTTTGGCTACCCCCAGACCACAGACAGCAAGATTCTACAAGAGTGAGTTGACCGTGATTTCCTCCCTCTCACTTTGCCCTCCCTCGCTCCCCTCTCCCTTTTTGTTGCCCATCAGTAATAATATGGCTGTCCATGTTTATGAACTGTATCACAAGTGGTAAGTGCATGTGCCTCGGTTAGCGGTAGAGCTTCTGTTCTGCTCTGTTAAAACATTTGTGTGATCATTTTGCACCAAGTAGTTCCATGTACTGGGTTTTGTATCTGTATGATTGATATTATATATATGTGTGTGATGATTGTGTGTGTGTGCATGTGCACATGCTTGTTTATGTGTGTGTGTGGATGTGTGTGTGAATGCAGGTGTGGTGTGCAAGGAACACAATATTATGACTATATAATTTATTATTTTTGAGGTTTTAATGTATCCATTATTGTTGATCTTGTAAAGCACAGCGGGTGAGATATGGCACAATGAAAATGACCGTTATTATCCTATGTTTTTGTTAGTAGTCTGTCAGTCATGCAGCTGAAGTGCTAGCATTTTATATGTTTCTAAGGCTTCTAACCAATGCATTGTGTTTTTATGTTTGCATTTCCTCAGGTACATCACTCAGGAGGGTCAGAAACTGGAAGTAGCACCCAGGCCACCAATGGCTGTCACCAACGCTGTGTCCTGGCGCTCAGAGGGAATCAAATACAGGAAGAATGAAGTGTTCCTTGACGTCATTGAGTCTGTGAATTTGCTGGTAAGGACTTGTAGTGTTCCCCCATTTAGATCACAAAAAGTGAAAAGTGGAATGGGAAGCCCAGACTGGAATGTGTCAATGGTCGACATTAACCTTCAAAACCTCCTGTAGGTGTACTGCCCAGAACATGCCGGAGTGAAGGGAAACGACCAAGCAGGTAGACAGGCAGGCAAAGCAGTCCTCACAAGTGGCTTGCTTCTTGGAAGATCCAAGGTGGCGAGAAGCTTGAGACACTACCTTTGGGCACAAAGCCAAGGACATCACACCATTGATCGCCTGGAGGAGAGAGGCACTGAAAGAGGAAGTTCTAGACAATCTTCCTTGAGAGGATGAGAGAGGGCCATCATCAATCAGACAAACATTGTCACTGTTTCAAAGGCAACGTTGGGGAAACTTCTGAGAAATGGGGTGGAGCGCATGTGGGCTTTTTCAAGCGCGTAGATACCATTTTGAACTGATCAAAATAAGGGTCTGCCAAAGTAGTGTCCGTAGCTGTTGATCTTTGTTAGTTCAGTTTAGTTCAAGATGGTATGGATGTGCTTGGAACAGCCCATACGTGCTCCATCCCATCTCTCAGAAGTTTCTCCAACGTTGCCTTTGAAACAGTTCCAATGTTTGTCTGATTGACCGTGGCCCTTTCTTGTCCTTTCAAGTAAAATCACTGAGCACTTCCTCTTTCTACATCTCCCTCCTCCAGTGATCAATAGTGTGATGTCCTGGGCTTTGTACCTAATGTAGTGTCTCACATTCCTCACACTTCAGATCCTCTGAGATGCAAGCCACTTGTGATGGTTGCTTTGCCTACCAGTCTATCTGGCTTGATTGTTTTCCTTCACTCTGGCATGTCCCTGGTAGGATATTTCAAAGGTGGATGTTGAACACTGGCTCATGCCAGTCTGAGCTTCCTATTTCATTTTTACATACCTTGTTATTTTGTCTGTGCTGACAGTAATGATCTAGTTATGGTCAGTATATAGACCAATGGTCATTACCAGAAGAAGATTGTAAGCTGTCAGAAAAGTGTGACCATTAAGTTATGCCCTGAGGGGTGCAAATTAATTTCTCTTAGACTGATGCTATCTGACTTTGTTAGTGAGAGCAAAACTTAATTTCATTGTTACGTGCATACGTCTGTGTTCAATACATTTTTGGGGGGAGCTACCTATTACTAGTATTAGTAGCATTTGGTGTGGAGATGCTCAACCTTTACCCAATGTGATAAATGTCACATTTTATGTTTTAGGTAGTCTGTTGTGATACGTTATTTTTCCTGATGACTGTAATTATATGCAACTACATTTGAAGCTGTTTTGTTGTTGCTGTTTTTGAAATTGATACAAATATATGTGCAGGTCAGTGCAAATGGCAATGTTCTTCGCAGCGAGATAGTGGGCAGCGTGAAGATGCGAGTCTTTCTGTCGGGCATGCCAGAACTGCGACTGGGGCTGAACGACAAAGTCCTTTTTGAGAGCACAGGACGTGAGTCAGTTTGGGTTTTTTCTGACAGAGACAAATAGTGTATTTGCAGGTTTGTCCATGGAGACAAACTGTATATGTGGAGGTTTGCCCATGTACACTGAAACAGGTCTGTGAAGGTGTTGAGAATCTGCCAACATTCAGGCAAATAAAAAACAGAATTGATTTGAGTGTTGTCAGATATGTTTTGCAGTAACGCTATTCATCAGGTATATTTGTGTGATGTCAAAATATAGACAGTCCTTTGTGTCCTAGTCCTTTGTGTCCACACACAGACAAACATATGCCATTTGTCATTCAGGCTGCAAGAAAATGTAAACTGTTCTGTGAATCATTGATGTGGGTGGGAAGATGGTGCCAGAAATGTTTCGCATTGTTATGACGCAGGTGGCAAGAGCAAGTCTGTGGAACTCGAAGATGTCAAATTTCACCAGTGCGTGCGCTTGTCTCGCTTTGAGAATGACCGCACCATCTCCTTCATCCCACCTGATGGAGAGTTTGAGCTCATGTCTTACCGCCTCAACACACATGTAAGTGTTTCTTTCCGATAGTCATGCAGGTTTTTGCTTTGTTCTTTTTCACCTGTTAGAGAACTTGAGCACATATTTCACTGCCTCAGCACACATGGAAATGTTTCTGACCCATCATCAGTCACTGCATAGCTTTTTTCCACTGTTGGAAATTGATGTTAAAACTAAATTAAGAAGAATTTTTCTGTCTTTAAAAAAAGAAGAAATTATATGAGCAGTGCAAATGCTTTCACAGAGAAAGATTTCAGTTAGCTGAAAATGGTGGTGCTAAAGACTTGCTACATACACTGTAATGGGGTGAGATGTTAAGCGTTATAACTTGTGTTAAGTCTTAGGTGCCATACATGTGTAATGTTTTGTCCTCAGGTCAAGCCCCTGATCTGGGTTGAGTCTGTGATAGAGCGACATGTTCACAGTCGAGTAGAGTACATGATCAAGGTGAGTCAAGAGAGAGAGAGGGAGAGAGTATGTGTGTGTGTGTGTGCGTGTGTGCGTGAGAGAGAGAGAGATTTTTTTTTTTCAGCTACCCCCCCCCCCACCCCTTTTCTTGCACACGATAAATATCAGTAATGATCAGACACTGATCCTGGATATTATTTCCGGAAGAAGGGACACACACACACACACACAGAGACATTAAGATGGTTACATCATCATATCTCACCTCAGTATTCAGCTAACACTTTTTGCGGTGTACTTAGTCAAGACTGCATTGCTGGTTTAATGGAAACATCATCAACAGAAATGGTCTGGAACCAGATCTTTCGCAAATGCTGCCCCCAAACTCCGGGAAACTTCAGAGAGCATCTGGCAAGTTAAAAGCATCAAGAGCTGTCAGGATTCTGAAAATAAATAGCTTTTCAGCTGATGCATATTGGTTGAAAAGCTGTCTTCAGAATCCTGACTTTCCCCCCTCCTTTTTTTTTCTTTCTTTCTTCCACCCGTGCCCCCCCCCCCCCCCCCCCCCAGCCTTCCAGTTACTGTTATTACCTTTGCCAAACCTTTCTGATGTGGCAGAAGAAGTAAATGTTGACATTAAGAATGACATCTGAGTTAATAGTCCAGAGATAGGATCACTGCAATGCTACACCTTTGGTTGGTCAGGCAAAGAGCCAGTTCAAGCGACGGTCAACAGCAAACAATGTGGAGATCATCATCCCTGTCCCCATGGATGCTGACAGCCCCAAGTTCAAGACGACGGTCGGAAGCTGCAAATATGTCCCAGAACTCAACAGCGTCATCTGGAGCATCAAGTCCTTCCCTGTAAGTATTGCAGGATGGAGAAAAGGGTCTTGCAGCATGAGGTTGCCAGGGAGGGTTTTAGAAGTGATATGGAGGTTGAGTGGAGTCCAGTTTTAAGCTTCAGATACTGCTGTACGTTTGATTCTGATGGAAGCTTAGCAGTGTATTGTGTTGTAGCGATTGTCTAAAAGTTGGATGTGTTCAGAAAATTGCTGTTGTAAAAATTAATCATGAAAGCAGATTATGCCGTTGAAATCCTCCCCCACCCCACCCACCCATGCAGTACATATAACTGTAAACAAGCATTGTTCGAGCTATTATCTGTATTGTTTTTGTGTGTTATTTTGACAGGGGTCCTTTGGAGAGAGTTTGAAACTAGAGTGTGACAAACCAACTTGGGGGGGGGGGGAGGGGGGGGGGTCTGTACTTTGGTCTGCTGGTTTTAAAACCCCATTGACAAGATTGTTTTGTCTGCTTGTTTGACAGGGAGGAAAAGAGTACCTGATGCGAGCTCACTTTGGTCTTCCCAGTGTGGAAAACGAAGATGCTGAGGGGAGACCACCCATCAGCATCAAGTTTGAGATTCCCTACTTCACTGTGTCTGGCATTCAGGTGACAATGATTGATAGTTAAGAGATTGACAAGTCATTCATTCCATTTGTCTGGATCAGCTCAAAGTACCTCGGGGCTGGGAGTTTGGAATCCAACAGTGAACGGGCCCTGCATAACACTCCCACATTACCATTTATTTTTTAATCATATGATTCAGACATGACAAAGAATGCTCCCCCCCACCCCCCCAAAAAAGAGGCAATCTCAAGTAAACAGAAAGAAATGCCCTACTATTTGTGTATCATGTACAAAATTATTTGTCTAGATCATTTCATGGACCCGTTTCCAAGAAGGTAAGCATTGCATGCTGATATAACATCTTCAGACAAAATTGCTGCATTTTTCTTAGAAACCACTGAGAACAATTCTTAGAGATACATTTTGCTTGAAATACAATCTCAGGAGATGGGTATATCCCAATGTATTGTTGAGATTCGCAAAAAGGCATCTGTTGTTTAACATTTTCTTGTATGTGAATAAGCATAGTGTCATGTCATACTCATTATGTCGCTATGTCATATTTGTTTGAATAACCATCAACTTTGGGTTCAGGTGCACCCAGGTATGGGTATATGGGTGCAGCTACACCTGTAAGACCAAAGCACATCTAACATCTGCATTGGCCCTTGCACATGTGTTCAGAATCCCCCCGCCCCCTTCCCTCCTGATGAACAAAACATCTTCATTTGCCTCTAGTACATGTGTTCAAAATACCTCACACTCCACCTCCCTGAAAAATAAAACAATAGCCTGATGAAAACAAAACCCCAGAAAAATGAATGTATACAAATAAGCACACACAACCCCAAAAAACAGATGCATACTTATATGTCAAATGTATTTTGTTTTGTTCTTGTACGCTGCTTGTTGTCATCACAGCTGTACTGTCCTGTGATAGTCATTAACAGATTTTAGTGCTAGTTTGTGGTTTCAGTTGACTGTTTGTTGAGGTGTGCTTGTTTGATTGACAGGTGCGCTACCTGAAGATCATTGAGAAGAGTGGGTACCAAGCACTACCATGGGTACGCTACATCACACAAAATGGGGACTACCAGCTCAGAACCAACTGAATAACATCCAGCGCTGCTGTGTGATATTTATTGCAGAACTGTGTACATGTACACTGATTTGCTGCAGGCTGTTTATATAATTTAGATTGCCTGCTTGTCAGTACTACAGTGATTTAAGAAAGAGGGTTACTGACCAGGAATGGGCATTTTCGTGTAGCGGATAATTTTTTTCTCTCACCCAATTGAGTCTTGGCTACTGTTGTCTGCATGCACGTCAGTGTTTTTCACTTGGTGTATGCCAGCTTACATCGTGTGCTTGTTACCATGTCAAAAAAATAATAATTGAGGATCAATTTTTTTTGTTCTCACTCCATGCTGTACACCATCTGTTTTGTGATCAGAAGTGCACGCAAATGTCATCTGCAAGCCTGTGTGATTTAGCAAGATTGTATGTTGCATTTAATTTTGAAATTAGCTATGATGGCATTTTAAGGTTTACTGGAATTGGGTAAGTAAAGTCTGGGTAGAGGTTCCTCAAATTGTATGGGTGGTTGCATCAGTTTCTTTATAGTTTGTACACAAGTAATGTTCCTGCTAAGTGTAAAATCTTACCATCCAAAAACTGTTCTTACGAACAGGTATAATTTTGATTGTCTTAATCATGAAACTACTTACTGTCTTGCACTTAAATGTACCCATTGCTGAATCAGGGGCAGGTATGTTTTAATGGTCAGCAGGATCAATATTGGACAAGGTTGGAAAGATGTGCTAGACAGAAGAAGAAAAGAATTTGCACAGTAGACCAGGGCCTTCTGACCCGGAGGTGTGACCAGGAAAATATTCTGAATATGTAGAAAATAACCAGCCAAACATTTTGAGAAACTCCACTTGAACAGTGTTGTTTTCTAACATATAATAGCTTGTGTGGTGATGTTGGCATGATAGGCATGTGAAAGGAATGTGGTGGGGCAGGGAAGTGGGCCATGTGAGCAGTAAACCAATGCACACTGATGGGAACCATCCCTCCAGCAGGTTTCTGATGTTGTAGCATGCATGAAACATGGCTCTACATTCTGCCTGCCTTGTTACCAGAATGACGGGGTGATGAAGTCTCTGCTGCAGTCTGTACACTAACCCTTACAAACATGTTCACTGTGCTTGTGAACTGTGCCCTTTTGGGATTGGTTCAGTGTCATGTGTGCCACATTTAAGGTGGCATTGGTGTACAAATTGTTTCTTCAGTAAGACAGTGGATACTCATCACCTGTAGTTGTATTAATCTCATACATGCAGGTTTGTACTGGAGAAAGAAAAAGGGGAGAGAAAAAAAGCATATTGGGAATGTGTAAATCTATGTTATTCTAATTCTCTAGTTTATTTCATACCTGAGAAACCTCTAGAACAGCCTTGTAATCTATCAATCATGTTACACAAAAGTTGTGATGAGAGAATAGCTGATTGTTGGTCAGAATGATTTTTTTTCTCATTGCTGGTAGAGAGGGGGAGTCACTGTTTCTGTTCACTGTGCGTACTGTTAGTCATTAGTTGTTACTTCAGCTGACTGACAACAGCCAGAAAATCAATATCACTGAATGATTATTATTGTTCTTTATAAATTAATATTTTTCTTGCAAATGTTTACTGGTAATATGTGCCACTAATGTTATTTATAAATTAATATTTTTCTTGCAAATGTTTACTGGTAATATGTGCCACTAATGTTAAAGACTGGGTGGTGGGGAACTTAGGTGCTTCAGGCTGCATGTCCTTCTCATGGGAAAGGAGTTTTTATCTTTCAAGATATTCTCTTTCGAGTTATTACTGGAGGATAAACATACTTCTCTTTATTTTTGTATTTAACAGTAAAGGTTAGGGTAGTAGTTTGCACAGCAAGCAGTGCCTATTGGCTGCAGTCTTTGCTCCCCCCCCCCGCATCATTGGAACTGCTTCAAAGGCTGCTTTGAGGAAGCTTCGGAGAGATGGGGTAAAGTGCATCGTGAACACATGGGCATCATCTTGAACTGAACTAAACCCTACGGAACTTAAGCTCATCCTAACAGAAGGTTTAGAATATTTATTGTTACTGCTATGATTATCTTCAGCTCATCCTAACACGAGGTTTAGAATATTCATTATAAGCTCATCCTAACACAAGGTTTAGAATATTCATTATAAGCTCATCCTAACACGAGGTTTAGAATATTCATTATAAGCTCATCCTAACACGAGGTTTAGAATATTCATTATTACTGCTATGATTATTATGGTGAGTAGTAGTAGTGTCCATTATTATTGATGAAGTTTAACTGTATCGGTGCAGAGATGCAAAAAAGTTTTTTTTATTTGGCATCAGTCATTTCAGCTTGCAAGTTTTTTTATGTTCAGCTTCATCTGTTGATGTGAAGCTCCATTTGTGCAATTAACAAAAAAGATAAAAGTTGTCCTTACCACCACTGACTTATATTAAAGCAATGAGTGATTTTGTTAAATGATGTCCAGATGTTTGCTTTCTTGTGGTCTGCAATTCATTTGGCTAAATGTATAATATAAAACTGTTTTAGTTATTTTTTGTTAACATTCCTTGAAATAATCACCCTGATAAAACTGTGGTTTACTGGGTGTTAAAAACAAATTTCCTTGAAATAAGATTTCATTATAAAAGGCAATTGTGTGTGTGTGTTTTCTTCAGAGTTTTTATTACCTTTCTCTTAGTTTTACAGAGATATTCTCCATTCACTCCTTTAATAACCAGGGTTTGTCTTTAAGTAAAAGAGCAGCATTCTGCCACTGTATATGAGTGATCAAGGAATTTACCATTTAATATTTCCATGAGGGTCTGCTGGGAAATGTGCATGTTTGCGTCATCGTCGTTTGCTGAGAATGGAGATCATAGAAGTGGTGTAAGTGTCTGGGTAGTAGTAGTAGTAGTAATTGGATTTTAATGTCCTGTCAGCCACACAGGGTCATCTCAGAACAGTCAAACACAGGTCATAAGCAATACACATTTCTAAACTCTTCTCACATACATATCTCAACCCTCTGTCAAGTCAATCTACAAAACCAATCGTTTCACAAACATAAAAGTTAAAACGTATAATATATATATATCATACACAAACATCAACCACAAATTTTCAGTCAGTCCCTTCTATATTACCCCCGTTAAAAAAAGAGCACATAAGGCTGGGACATGCTGGTATCATCAACCATTCCATCTAATTTATAGATACCAGGTTAAAGGAAAAAAAGAAATGGACAGATAAAACAAAAAAATAAAATATAAATGCATAATGGCAAATATCAGTGCCATATGGCAGCAAGCTGCACATACCACCTACCAACTATCACCTCCAAGCTGTTCAACAAGAGTCATACAAAAAAGCCTAACCCTTAACAAAAAATATTTGAGAGTTTTCTGGAAAAAAGGAGAATGGACCATTAGCAGAAAAATGACAAGACAGAAAGAGGACTAGGCAGCAAAAAACAAGAGAGGAGACAGGAAATGGAAATCAAATGACAGCCTTGAGATTCCAGACAGGAGGGAAACGTCAGACATCCCCGGCCTCCCTTCGGGGGAAGTGTCTGGGTGGAAGCAACAATAAAACTTCATTCTGTTTAACCAGTCATCACTCAGCACTAAGACACTTAAAAATTCATTCAGCTTTTTTTCATTGATTTAGAAGATTGCTGCATCACCAAAATCTTCAGTGTGAAATGTTTAGCTGTTGAAATCAGTGGGTGTTTTTTGGTAAGTCAAGCTGTGTGTTCAGCTCAAACTCCAAGCACTGATTTATGACATCCTTCCTCCAACCACTGCCATAGTTGATTACGCCATAGGTCTCAAAAAACTCTAGCTAACAAAGCTTTTCAACTATGCTCAAACATCAGTAAGTTTGTAACAGACAACTAAATTATATCATACGTTTCTTTTATAACTGACCATGTTGCTTATGCCAACACAAATAAAACCAAAATTGTTTGAATTGAGACAGTACTTTTCTTTTTTTCACCTTGGGGTGGCTGTGTCTCGTGTTTACCTGGGTGCTTGGGCACTATGTTGCTTCCAGTCTTATTAGTACCCAGTTCTGGCAGAGTTTGGAGGAAGGTGCTGGAAAGCAATGCTGGGAGTGTGTGTTCAGCTGTGTGTTGCTTAATGCAAATGCTTGTGAAACATTTTGTCATTGGCACCGAGAAACAGTGGTTTGTTGCAAGTGTTCTGAGGCATCCAAGAAGCCTATGGCATGTTGAAGAGGGTGGAAACTCTAGAAAAGTGAACTGAAATCTGCTTTTTTGGAGGAGGTTTCAACTGATTTACAAAACTGATGTTTGGTAGCTCAGGAAAAAATTGTGTGCATGTCAAGATGAAGTGATTGGAAAGATAGTGAAAGTGATAATTGTGTGCATGTCAAGATGAAGTGATCAGAAAGATAGAGAGTGAAAGTGATGGTGAGCAAGATGTGCACTGGAATGCCCAGGAGTTGGCAAGGGATGTAATCCATTACAGATGTGTTATCAGGGGGCTCATGTTGTGAAATGCAATCAGTTGCCACATTTTCTTCATCACACTTTATCTGTTTCACTAGACATACTCAGTGCACAGACACTCCTTCCTCATAATTATTATGTCACAGGATCTTTAAAATATATATATCACAGTTGGTAGGTAAATGTTCGGGATTCACTAGTTTATTTGAAGCAGCTGTTACATATGAGTGAAGGCAAGCTGACAGGTAACAACTGGTGTACCTTATTAAGTGGGTGGAATTTGCTCAACAGTTCTTGAACATGAACAAGCATGTAGTAGTATGATTAGTGACTGTGAAGTGAATCATTTGGTGTTAAGTGAACACACACACAGGCACATGCACACTCTTCTTTTCTCTCCAGATACTATACACATACTTCATGTCCTTAATAATTTACTGAAAATCAGCGCAGGCTGGTCACTGTAGAGATGGTATCATCAGAACGTCACCACATTTGTTCAACCAGCAGATTTACATTCTGATTCATAATGGTTGATGTTTGCAATTTACCCACACCACAGGCCACACAAATTTGTCGTAAGTAATTCATTTTCCTTTCAAGGCTTTGTACGAGTTGCAAATTGTTCTGCACTATATACCTGATTTAACAGGCTATACATAATAACAGATATTCTACCTGGAGCTTTTACGTAATTTTTGTATAAGAAATAATGTCAACGGTGCCAAATTGATTTTTTTTTTAAACAACACATTTTCAATCAGTATTTGACTAGGACTAAAAAACAACATAACAAACAGCCAAACGTCATCACAAAAAACATAATTTGCTGATTATGTTTAAATTACTGGAGTTTTTCACAAGGTAATTTAAAACAGAAAAACTCCTAACCTTGCACATGTAAGCAAATGCTGGATTTTAACTCATTTGTTGTAACATCATTAGTCCTTGTAGTGTTGAATGATTTGGTTTGCATATAACACAATGGTATAACTAAAGTTAGTAAAATGTGTAAGCCCTTGTGAATGCATAGCGAAACAGATGTAGAAAGACTACCTGAAAAGTCCAAGTAACTCCAAAAGTAGTATTCAACTAGTCTAGTGCATGGATTTTACAATCATTCATTCTGTGCATCTCTTTTGAACCACCAAAATAATGCACAACTATTCAAGCAAAACTTCACAGCAGATAATTGTGGATTCCCCCCTTCCCCACCCCCCAGCCATTTTGTACAATGTAACACCATTTGAAAACATCTTGATCAGTTCAAGCAGCAAAGTATGGTACACATTTTCACTGGAATTTATCCCACAAAGATTAATTAATGTTCCACCTAAAACCACTGAAGCTCTCTCTCACTCACTCACAAGCACATTTATACTTTAACCACACTGCAAGAACAGACAGTTATCAAAGGAACAACCAGTGCATGCTGTACATGTATCATTTTTGGATTAATCTAAATGTAAACTGAATTCCTGAGTACTTGTTACTGACATTCTATACAGGTATACTAAATTTGAAAGCACATGTAAAACATTCTCATTCATCTAAAATTCTGTTTTTATGCACTTAGTGCATCTAAAATCATTTATATACATGTGAATTATATTAAGAGAATGACGCAACGAATAAAATAAACCACAATCAACCGTTCACTTTGCTTAACATAAATTTGCACTAAAAAAGGAGAGAAAAATACTCAGTCAATTTGCATTCAAAACTGGAAAATTTCACTTTCATTCTTCAATTCATATGACCTTGAAAATGGATGCAGGTCACAAACTGGTACGGACCATTTGCAGTCAAGCATGCACAATCTTCTGGATTTGTTGTGAAAACCATGCAATAATTCACACAGCTGAAAGAGAAACACACTGATCAGGAAGATGCTGCATAACTTTTTTTATTTACCTGCTAAAATCGTACAGACACTGAGACAGTGGTTTGGCTTTCTGCCTGTGTATAATATAGCCCATTTTCCAACAAAATTGCACCAAGCGGATTCCCTAAGATGTTTTCTTTTTTCCACCTGTCATGTAGTGAACTGTCAGCTCGTCTCTACAAGTAGTTGTATTATGAAACAGAATGAGGCCCAGAGTGCCCATGCAGGATCAACACACAAGGGAGTTAATTAGCACTCAAAAGACATCGCACACTCCAAGCATCGCTTTCCGGCACCTTCCTCCAAACTCTGCCAGATTTGGTTACGCCACTGAAGGGGCACTCTTTATCTCCACGCAGCTGTCCATTGCAGTGCCCTCCGAAAGGTTTGGGTACTAATATGAGTGTAGAAGCAACCTAGTGCCCAAGCAGGCACGTAAACATGAGGCGCATCCACCCCGGGTAAAAAAAAAAAATTGTTCCGTCTTGATTCAAACAATTTTGGATTTATTTGAGCTGGCATAAGCAACAGAGTTATAAATGTCTAATATAATCTGAGTTGTTTGTAACAAACTTACTTCCATTTGAACATCAACAAAAAATTGCTTATTAGCTGACAGTTTCCTGGACCCTATGGCGTAACTAAATACAGCAGCGGTTGAAGGAAGGAGTGTCGTAAACCAGTGCCTAGAGTTTGAAGACATACAAGTGAAACAAGATGTGGGACAGCTTTTGAGCGCTAATTACCTCCCTCGTTAGTTGATTCTGTATCTGTATTTTATTTTTATTTTATGTGCACTTGCCTGCAAGAGGTCTGTATAAACACACATGACCGTGTCCATACATTACTCAGTCAGCTCAGAACTTGCTGAGAATGTGGTTTTGTTTTTACCTGCCTAATTGACCAATGCCACTGTGACCTTAAAAGGTCATGGTCATCAGCATGGCACAACAGTGTGAAGCCTAATGAAGATTACAATCTTGCTGCAGTATCTTCCTTGCTTGGACTTTGAGAAAAAGCCAGTATCAGACCAGAACTCATTCAGAAAATAAATCTTTCACTTAGACCTGTCCAGTGCCATCATGACATTGGAAGATGGTCCAGGTCAGCGAATCTGGCAAGACAGTGATCATCAAGTTTCAGTTATCTCCCTTATATTGTCTGAGAAGAGGCCTACTTTACTGTGTTGTTGTTGCTATGGCCAGCTGAAAACTGGAAATGCAACACTCATACACCTTAAATGCACAAGTCATAAAAAGCAGTAACAAAACAATTGTAAAATTACCATTCACGCACATACTAACCAGACACTGAACTGAGATCAGATCAAAACTAAGCAAGGACACACCTTTCCAGTAAATAATCTTCCTTGAATGGATACTAATGACACAATATGTGTAGTTTTGTCCGTGATCTTTGATAGGCATTTAACAACCCACAGTTTCCACTTGATTTAGATCACGTATTTTTTAAATAAGAATAACCTTCATTCAGTTCCACTGTTTTGACTAAATATAACTTTGGATTCCAGTCATGTCATAAAACTAGTATAAACAGATTACATGTATTGACCACCAGTTTATTGCAATGCGCTTGAAAGTTCTCTCATACAAACAAAAACAGATACACACACCCAACATCAAATAAAACAGGGGATGAAAATGGGCTGGATGTGGAAAAATAATAAACAAAAGTAGACAGCCATCTATCCATAAGGAAAAACAAATCAACGAGAAAAGAAACCATACGTACAATGATAATTACATGAACTTTACTTTGATCATTCTTACACTGTCCAACAAATTGGAAACAGTGAAATCGATATGAATGATAACAGTAACTACTAAATTTGAACAGTTCTTGTTCCACAAAAATGTAATGAGCAAGCTCTGTGTGCTTCGTAAAAGTAGCACATTTTTAAAAAAGAAAGAAAAAAAGTTGATCATAACATTTTAAAAAGAAAAAAGACTGTTATAGTGTTAAGTTTATCACCACATTTTCAAATCATTTCACACCTGAAGCACATAATGAACAAATGAAAGTACACGTATAAAAATTGAAACATAGAAATACAACATGAATATTAACAGATGACTGAATATTATACATATATATATAATACATACATGTGTAAAAATTAAAACAGAAATACAATATGAATATTATTATTAACAATGACTAAAAATTCATTCCACGCAGATATATATATATATATACATGTACACCCATAACTAAAGCATCAGACAACATACACACACGCAGTTGAAAGGTGCTTTGGTGAAAAAGCACCCAATGTTGCAAGCAATTTTATTGTACATTTTTCTGTCAGATCTGCACGAGGCTATAACTGAGGTTTTCAAGACTTTAGCATTCAGAATCAGGGACATTACTTTCAGTGGTTGAAAATGCTGTTCTGGGCTGTCACCGCTGGTGTGGTGCTATCAACATTGTTGGGAGCATGGTGCCCACCCAGATTGGCCCTTCTTTTCAATCTCACTGGACCAACAACCTAGTCCTGAATCAGTCTGGTTAATATACCTGTTTGTTTCTTTTTCTCCTGAAACCTTCACCGAGTTGAAGCATTCAGTACAGTATTCATAGGTCCCCGTCAACTGCAATGGTTGTGTGTATTCTCTGAAACCTTTATCTTGGAGTACACTCTTTCATTAGATAGTTCATGGGTCCTTAACAGTGTTTGTCCCAATGACTAGGTGGTGTTTTTCTCTCTGCCTGAAACTGTCACCCTGAAGTTGAAGCAGTCACTGCACTCTTCATCATTCATAGGCTGCCCTATCAATGTCTGCCCTATCAATGTCTGCCCCCAAAACAATCCATTTCATCCGTTACTGAGACACATAAGAGCCTTTTTTTCTTCTTCTTTTTACAATAGGCCTTCTGGGTGCCTTAACAATTACAGTCAGATGTTGCCATCTCGTTTTAGTGCTCAAGTGTCACATGTAACACTAAACATTCTTTCTCTTGCAAAATTTTGTTTTACCTTTATTCCAGTGTTCTGTTTCCATCTGTACAGTCTGACATGTGGCAAAAAGTATTTTGCATGGCTTGCAATGCTCATGCTCAGCTTATGGCAACCTTCACACACAGCTTGGCACACAAGCATAAATGGCGTATTTTATGTTATTAATATGTATATTATTGGAATGCACGCTTTGAATGAACTGTATACAGCTGAATTAAATTATCTGCCATAAGGGACACATCAAACTTGCAATTCACTGTTATTAACTTGCCAATTATAATAAAGCAAAAAAAAAACTGTTATCACTGTAAACCCCAAAGACATCAACTGACTGATTTCATACTGAGACAGCCATGAAGCAGTGGTAGAAAAGACTGATGAACGATGCACATGAAATGGATGGTGCAGCCATGTGGGGCAAAAAAAAAAAGAGCAGTACTTTATGCTATGTGTACCCTGACATGGGGGTGGGGGAAGGGACAGTCTGAAAAAACAAATAAATACGGGAAGGAAGAGTCTGAAAAACAACAACAAATCAACAGAAGGGAGAGTGTGAAAAAACAAAAAACATTGCGCTGTGTGAGGAAGACAGGTGACAAAATTATGGGCTGATGGGCTTAAATCTGCTGCAGACATGCATTTATTCAAACATATAAAAAGCCGCTTGAATTGTCCTTTGTTTTCCTTCTTTCCCCTAAATACTAAGGGCATGGTTATCTCAGTTGGCAGGTCAGAACAAAAAGCCATGTTATACACTGACATCAGTTCCATTTCCCAGTACTGCAAGGGCCTTTTCTCCTAGTAGACTTTCAGTTTCAGGGCAGACTCTTATGATGTTTGTACAGCCCCTGTATCAGTGTATGTAACCACATCTGTTAACATCTGAGCGCATGTCAAAAATCCCAAACACTGGCTGCCGTACCAATGGACAGACACAAATCCTGGACACACTGGTGGGAATGGGTTGTGCTACTTTGTGGCTGATGTAGCCATACCAAGTTAAGGCAACCTGTGATGGGTTAATGAAATATTAGTTTAAAAAGAAAAGGAAAAACAAAAACAGGAACAAGAAAATCATCTCTCCTTGTACCTCTTTTTTGTATACTTATCTGCTTCTTTCTCCAGCTGATAATCCATCTTCCATGCATTGATGCATCTGAAGAAAACATCAGCGTCCAGACCTTTCACATCTGTTTCTTGTTTTCTTTAAATTGCCAGCTACATTTTCCTATATCTGTTCAGTGCAGTACCTCTCACCATCAGCTGTTGGACTGTTGTTCTGGCTTCACAAGTCCCCCTCTCCCCACCCCCCAGACTCTAATATTTTAAATATCCTAATGACATCTTCTCCCCCTACCCGAACTGGCAGCTGGAACATGCAATTTCAAAACCAGGCCCTGATTCAGTTTTAGAGTGTAGTTCGAGTTTGGGTTACACAAACAGCCAGCTAGTTGTTCAAGCAGAATTTGTTCTCAAAAACATACTGAACCATCATGTGAGAATCCAAAATGAGCATGCAAATTAAAGAAATCCAAATAAAAACAGGTGCAATATGAAACAAACAACAACACTCCCTCCCTCCCGCAAAAATGCAAATTGCAAGACTAAAATATCCAATGACAAAAACAGCAGGAGACCATCTTGATTAACAATAACATAATAATAATTATATGCAGATACTATGTTTCTAATTTGAACTTCCCCATATACTGCCAGCATTATCACACCTAACAGCACAGTACTTTGTTGCTGCCCTCAACCATTTGTGATCTCTTAAGTCTTAATGACAAATGGATCCACACTGACACAGCTGCACTTCTGTTTTTGTCTTTTTTTTGATCAGCTTTTGAATACATCTGCAATGTGTTACCACCTCTGATAAGTTGCAGCAATAGTAACTTGACACAAACACAAGCTAAAACCTATCATCAAGCATATCAGCTAAAATGACAACTTCACAAGAGAGAGAGGGAGACACACTCACACAGACATGGACAGTGAGGTGAGCAAGTTTACATTTAAAGCAAAACTGTTGGATTCGTCAGTGTTTGCAATATGAACATGGTCTCCCGTAACATTCTGCCTAGTTTGGCCTGACTGAGAGTGAGAATGAAACCATGCTGGCTGGCCCAATCAGCTGCATCAATTCTGCTTTTACGGATGAAAGCAGTCATGCTTGACGGTAGCATAACTCTGACACAAGTGTATGTTTGGAATGACTGGAGGTGGTGGTTTGCTGTCTTCCTTGCTCAATCAAAAGTATCATGACAATGCCAAACAGGCTGACGCATCTAACTGCACCCCTTCTTATCTCACGTCTCTAATCTGCCTGACAGTGAACATCTTCACCATCAATGGCTGAGGCAGCAGCTACTAGACTGTCCTGCTCAAAATCAGTTGTGATTTTTGACAGAGATGTTCCAACATTGCTTGCTAACATGGCAGATCCATCCAGGTCCCTGTGTGCTTTACCTTCCACGCTGTAGTCTGTAATGTTGGGCATGTCTTGCTGTGTACCGATGCCCTCATCAGCACAGGTGTTCTGGCTGGCTGGAAGTTCATCTCCAACAGAGATATCTGATTCTCCAACAGAGATGTCTGCTTCTCCAACAGAGTTGTCAGCTCCTCCAACAGAGATGTCTGCTTCTCCAACAGAGATGTCTGATTCTCCATCAAAGCTGTCTGTATCTCCCAAGGAGACATCATTACTGGGTTCTTCTGGTGAAGCAGATGGCAAGTCACATCCAGATGAACTTGAAAATGGTGCTGCAGGATTATTCTCTGCAGCAGACCTGCTAGCTTCAACTCCTTGGTCAGCTGAACTGTGGCCTGCATCTTCAGCAGTGTGTTGGACAATCATGGTTTTATCCTCTCTCGGAGAGGAATCATCCTGGTCAACTGGACTTGAACCAATAGCACTGTCAGTGGAATCAGCATCTTTACTCTCATTGGCAATCAAAGTGGTGTTTAGGCTTTGTGAAGGAGACTGCTGCTCAACATTGCTGCTCTCCTCAACACCTGCAGCAGCACTGACGACTGAGGCAGGGTCTGAGCATCGGGAGGGAGGCTGCTCCTCAACACTGACTCTTTTATCAGCCACATCTACGTGAGCAGACTCACTTACCACATCAATGTCTTCACCCTCAGTTTGTGCTCCATGGTGGCTGTTTTCTGCGGTGCCAGGGTTCAGGACTTCCGGGGTCTTCCTTGGGGAGCGTGGGATAATTTCCACGTCTGAGTCGGTGTCTACCAATTCACCCTCATCACTGTAAATGCCCCCAGGGAGGCTGGTAGCATGAGCAGCAGCATTCTCAAGCTTGCCTTTCAACTGGCTGTAGAAACTCAGTGCACGATTTACGCTCACCTGACCAGTGCAAGGGAAATAGGAAGTTGTGCTCAGGTTGGAAGATGTGGAAGCTCTGTCTCTGTTCAGGATGGACTCGATGGAGAACGGGGAAAATGAAAGAAACGGGTTAGCTGGTGGCTCACTGGAAGGCTCTGCTTCTGCAGAAACCTCTGTGATACACTTGCTGTTATTGGTGAAACTGGCATCTGCTTCCTGGGCGTCGCTGGAGCTGACTGGCTCAGTGCTGCTGTCTCCCGTGTCCTCCAGCGATTCCACATCTACTACTTCAGAAACTGAGATGTTCTCATCCGATGAGATGCTGTCCACGTCAATGCATTCATCAGCTATGGCCAGCCTGGAAGCTGAGCCTAAGGTGGTGCCTGAAAAATCAATGGCGGGAGTGGGCACCCCTAGACGCGAGCTGCATGGGACTACCACTGTTTTGGCCACATTGATGTTGTCACCTGTCACAGGGTTGCTCTCGTGCCTCCTGTGAGGGGACTCTCCTGCGCTGTCATCCGATGAGGCGATGATCACTGGCTCACTGGACAGCTGGGAAGAGGTGTGTGAGGCCAGCAGCCTGGCCAGCCTGGAGATGTTTTCCCAGGAAGGGGTGACGTCCATGCTGGGCAACGTGGGGAGGTGTTGCGCCTGCATTGCCCGCTGCAGGCGCTGCTCCCTGGAGAAGTAGCGGGCCAAGCTGTTCTCCTGGCTTGTCGTGGAGGTTGTGGTGGTGGTGCTGCTGCTGGAGCTTGTGCTCGTGTCTGACAGCAGTCCATCACTGTGGTGACTGCCGATGTCCTGCCGGGCTCCCGTTTCATCTCTGCTCCCAGATTCTTGCACCCGGGACCTCTTGTGGCCCGAGGGATGCTTCTTGCAGCGATCACCCTCATCCCTCACTGCAGAGGAGGATGCATTTACCTGGGCTCTGAGTGCACTTCCGCTCTGATGCAGGCTGTTCTGGCGTGGTTGCTGTAAATGTTTGGCACTCTTATCTTTGTCCCGTTTGTGTTTCCTCTTGTGCTTGTGCTTCTTGTGCCGAGATCCATGGGCTTCCTCAGTACCATCCCCTCCTGATTTGTCAGAGTGATGCTTTTTGTTGGCTGACCTGCTGCTTGAGCTTGAGGTGGAGTGTGTGCGTTTCTCACTGTGGCTGGATCGAGGTGAGTGATGGGACCCTTCCTTGCCCTCACTGCGATGTTTCCTTTGATGGCACCTATCGTGTTGCTTGCTTTTTCTATGGGAAGACGCATGCTGATCATGATGGCCACTGGATCTGCTGACCGGTGACCGTGACCGGTTGTGGTAAGCTGCTGGAGGTGTCAGTGACCGCGAATACTCCCTGCGACTGCTTCTGCAGTGACGATCAGTCCTAGACGTGCCTGCTGAAGATCTGGCCCTTTTCTTCTTGTGCTCTCGTTTAAGCTTTTTGGCAAACTTGGAATATGTCTCATCGTCCGAGCCTGAAGACAACTGAATGGGTGAGCGTTCTTCCCAGGGCTTGTCGTAAGAAATGAAGATGACCTCGTCGCCATCAGAGTCATCGTGGCTCCTAGACCGGGTTGGCTGGGCACTGGGAGTTTCTGGATGAATAAAGGATGGATCGATGATGGTGGAGGCATCGCTGTCAGAACTGTCCACCACATTCACAGGTGACTGAGAAGAGTTTCTGTTAAAACCCCAGGATGGGCCAGGGGTGGGAGAATCCCAGCCAGAATTACCCATGGCAATTGCTGGGCTGTACATGTCTAAGAGCTGTTCTTCCCACAACGAGATTGAAGACTGAGGGTTTGACGGTCCAGCCGTGGTGTTTCTGTTTTGTCCTGGCCTCCCTGCCTCCGGAGCATCATCATCGTCAACCACCACAACATCACTGTTGGAAGAGGAGTCTGTGCTGGCATCCTCGTAGACGGCCTTGGTGTCGTAGGTCTCCATGCAGAAGGGGGAGCGGGCAAAGAAAAGGAACTCATGCATAAAGTGCCTGGTGTTTTCACGAATGTAGGGGTGGATGTGCTCATAGAATTCATCGCTGTCGATAGGGAAGCGCTTGATGAGACCCATGATCAGCTCCAGCACAAAGGTCACCTGCACAGAACCCACACAACCAAGTTCAACAATAGCACCGATTAAGCCTTCAGAAGGAAGAGTTTGTCACTCTACAGAAGAAAAAAAAGAGAAAAAAAAAGAAAGAATACAAACTAAAACACACAGAACAGTCACTGACTCATGGTTAGCCTAACATTTGACATCAACTGTCAGGAATCAGCTTTCTGAAAGATTAGTAGTTAAGAACTTGGGATGGCAGTCCTGATGTGTGGCACAATGAATTTGAGCGGAGTTGAAGTGTTACAAAAATAAGAACCTGTGCACACACAACCTCTTACAGGGACAACATCCCAATTTCATCTCTTCTCAACTGTTGGCTCTTGACTGGCAAAAGCAAAAACACCACAAAACAAACAAGATTTCTTTAACATATGTAACACAGAAAGTGATCAACAGCCAACTATAGGTTTACTACAAGTCCAACCCGCACCCTTAGTTAACATTAATAACAACCCCCAGAAAATTCTGTATCCTTAAAAAGACCATCACATAACACAAACAGACCAGAGAGAGGGAAGAGAGGACAGAAAGCAAAGAGGAGAGGAAGAAGGTAGAAAAAGGCGATAACCTGAATAAGATGAAAAAAAAACACACAGATAAAACGGAGATAAAAGTGAAAGACAGGTGAATACTACCTCATATAACTGGAACTTTTAAATAATTACAAGCATACCTCAACATCCCATTCACCCTGATATAACCATAATGGTTGACTGGGTATAAAACACCAAGTTACTTCTCAAAATCTCTCTACATGACAAAAGTGTTCCTTAATTAAAACACACATGAGACATGTCTCTTCTCTCGTATCATATTCCCTTCCATCACTGGTAATAAAAAAAATCCAAACAAATCTTCTAAATCTTTATAAAAATCAATACAAGAAAATATAACGTACCTGGCCTTCAGCTTCATGGAGCAATGCATTCAGCTCCCTATTCAACCATGGCACTAGGCGATGTGTCTGGGCTGGGTTGGAGCGGAAGAACCACGGTGACACAGTCCGCATGCGCGTCATCCGATCCACCCTCGACACCCGGCGGCCCGTTGCGTAGATCTCTCGCCGAAAGTGGGTGGTGGTTCTCTGAAGCCGGCCGGTGCGGGACCTGAGCCTCATGTGGTAAGGCCTGGACTCATAGTAGCCCCTGCGCTGCTGCTGGGCAAGATCTGGATGCAGCATGGGCCTGCTGGGGGGCAAGGGTGGGACATGCACGCTGACATAGCGGTGGTCCATGGTCAGGGTGGTGCGATAGCGGAAGGAACGGTCTAAGTTCCAGCCGAAGCGCATAGGCTGGTGAGGGGCGGAGGGGTGGTGGTCCAGGTAGAACTGGTCATAGTTGTTGTAGGATTTGACGTTGTGGATGATGGACTTGAATGGCTGCTTGCATAGAGGGCACTCTGGTTTAACCTGCAGCAATGAGACTAATGTGTTATGTAACACTGACAGGAATTCAAAAACAAACAGCAACAACAAAAATAGATACCAAGAATGAAAACTGACCCCCTGATTATTATATTCTGAAGAAAGCAAACCTGGAAATGTTCTTGTCTTTTTTGCTAGTTTACACTGAGCATGGACACCTTTGCAATCAAATCCCTTTAAAATGTTCTTCTCTTTTTCTTCGCATTTCTTATACATTACTGCATTTGGTGCCTTTGTTACAATTTTTTTCTCTCAAATACTGTCTGCAATAATTCTAAATCTGTCACACATATCGCAGTCTTTAAATTTTCTGAACATTCTTTCTCCTGCAGTCACAAAGTGATGACTGTTACAGTGTTAGTGCCAGCGACACTACCTGCCAATGCAGTATAAATCAGGGATTCATACCAGAAGCACTTGCTCTTGAAATAAAATTATTTCAATCTTAAACTTATAAGCCTAAACCTACCTTATTCACCCTGCCATTTGCCCCAAAGTACAAGCCTAAACCTACCTTGTACCATCCTGCCATTTGCCCCACAGTACAAGCCTAAACTATCTTATTGCAACCCGCCATTTCCCCACAGTACAAATCCTAAACCTCTTATTCCACCCTGCCATTTGCCCAACAATACAAACTTAAACCTCTTATTCCACCCAGAATTTGCCCTGCAGTACAAAAAACAACAACACCCTGTCATATTCCATCCCAAAATTTGCCCCATAGTACAAACTCAAACTTACCTTATTTCACCCTGACATTTGCCCTGCAGTACAAACCTAAACCTACCTTATTCCATCCTAACATGTGCCCCGTAGCACAAACTTGAACTTACCTTCTTCCAGTTCTACCCTGAAGTTGCCCTGCAGTACAAACCCAAACCTACCTTTTTCCATCCCAACATTTGCGCCACAGTACAAATCTAAACATACCATATTCCACCCTGAAATGTGCCCCATAATACAAGCTAAACCTACCTTATTCCATGGAATTTGATATTTGCCCCATAGTACAAACCTAAACTTACCTTATTCCACATACTGCAACTACAAGCCCAAACCTACCTTATTCCACCCTCACATTTGCCCCACAGCACAAACCTAAACCTACCTTGGACCATTCCTGAAGACACACAAAGCAAAACATGTGGAAGCAGCTGTCCGTGAAGGACTTGTTCTCCAGTGCCCCCAGGCAGATGGAACAGTTGGGTTCTGGTGACGCTAAAGGCCTGTCTGAACCCCCTGGCGCATCCTGCTGCTCCTCGCTGCTCCCTCCTTGAGTGGCATTGGTGGAACTGGTGTCAGCACTGTCGGCAGACTTGGCAGAGGGCTGCAAGTTGTCCGGGTGAACCTGGGACTTTGCCCCCTGCTTCTTGGCAGCCCCAGACATCCTTCAGCTCACTTCAAGGCCAGTGAATGACTGGAAAGCAAAAGACACCTTTGTATTATACACATGTTACAAATACTATTAAAGTATAATAATACTATATGAATGCAAACAGAGTACCAAAGCATGGCAAATGATGAAACAGTAAGTAAAGCTTTAGAAAGAATAAAGTAGTAATACTTTTATAATGATGACATTATTTATAACACTTTAGACAACCTAGCTGTAAAACAAACTGATGAAAGAATTTGATTGTTCCTTTTGCAATGTGTATTTTTTAGTGACATATGAAATGTGTGTGTGTCTGGGACTGGGAGGGGGGCAGTAGCTGACCTAACTGTGTAAAAGGTGTATTATAAAGTGGTTGAGGGGGGGGTGGGGGGGGGGGGGGTGAAGGATAGTGAAACTGAAAGTTGAAACATTTTAATGTTACATTGACTGATGTGTGATATTCATATTGTGTTGTGACTGATTCTATTTCTAAACCAGTGTGTACTGTAAGCTTTTTGCAATGTATTATTGTATTACTTATGACGTTATGTGTTGGTATGATCTGGAGGGGGGTGTGTGTGTGTGTGTGTGTGTGTGTGCAGATGTGTGTGTGTGTGTGTGTTGTTTTTGTTACTTTCTATAATGTGTATGTGTGTGTGCTAAATTTTACACATAAATATACATTATTATTATTAAACAGTCTTACTCTTAGCAATTAGTTAATTGCTAAATTATACTTAAAAGTTAAAATTGTACCTGGTGATCACTGCAGACTTGTTTGATCAAAATTCAAACTGTATCACCATGTGAACTGTGAGTGTGATGGAGTAGCAGCTTTTTGTTGCATTTTGTTTTACATACATGTATACATTGTTGGTTGCTAATAGCATAACTATATCAGTATATGAGCAGTACCAGTTTACCAGTGTATTTCGTAATACTAATACTCTAATAGTATGGTTTGTGTGAGTAGTGCCCGTTAACCTGTGTGTGTAAATATTTTCATCTATTGTCATTTTCGTTGTTTATTTTTTTTGTTCTGTTTTAGCCAATCTGATGGAATTGCCCCTTGTGGGATGAATAAAGTGTTACTGATTAACTGAATATTTTAACAGAATTGAACTGAATATACTTCTAGTAATTAGTTGAGTAGTTCTAGAATCAGGGTGGGAGAATGACATAACTAAACTTTAATTTAGTTTAAAAGCCAGTCCATCATTTTGTTTCAATCAGGTCTGCCAGTTACCACTGCACAGCCTCAACCACTACCACACCATGTTACACCTGTCCTGTAAAGGAGCTGTGCATAGACCACAAGCTTTCCCTAGGTTTACCAACAGGCCATCACCATTGATGGGAGTTTAAATTTGGCTACATGTCTGTTCAGTCTCACTGACCTAGGAGTAAGTTTTCATGCCTGCCTGTTCCTCCTCTACTCAATTTCCTTGCCACAATAAACAGACTTGAATCTGAAATTCACTGTAGACAGTATCAAGAGTATGTCAAAAATACCAGTACCACTTTGCATTAAGTCTGCAAAGCAAAATAATTCCAGGCATGTCTGACTGAGTGGGTGTTCTCTTTTATTCTTAAGCATGGACAAGTCATTGAGTTTTTTCCTGGTAATGACACTGTAAAACAGGTCAAACAAGATGTCTGCCTTGGCCCTGCTTTTGCTAAAGAAAGGCAAGTCCATTCCTTGTGATGTGGGATTATACATAATCAATATATATATATATGCCTGTTGTGTCACAATTTTGTGCTTTGGTTAGCTGCCACTGCCAGAGTTTGTTTATATCTTCAGCAATTGCATCTTTCAATGTTATCTCAAAGGATGGGGTATGGCCTGGTCTGGTTGATGTAATAATACATTAATAGTATGTTCCATTTTCAATCCCTGGTGGTCTTGGGGAAACATGCAAGTTTGTGTGCCTTCCCAAAATTAAGCTTCTGTAGTAGATTTGAGTGTTTCATTTTTAATCAAAGTATTAACACTGAAGTAAACAAGCACAAAATTTTAGCATCTTCTATTTCTAAAGTGCTTTCAATGTGTGGCACATTGTGGCTCGGCCAGGGTGTATGTGATGTCATGGCGTTGGGTCTTTCCACAAGTTTCCCAGTTCCAACAGATGATGAAGCATGAGATTCATTCTGAATCTGAATCTCACTAGTACCGTAGTACTAGTACTAGTTCTAAGTACTAACGTGTGTCTGAGCAGGGGGTGGTTGTACTTGTAGTCGGTTCAGCGGTTGTAACTTATTTATAATGTAAGTTCGTCTTTGGACAACTTAAATTTCTTTCTTTTTAATTCGGAGTGGTCAGTGTGTGTACATCTATTGTCAGGTGTCAGACCGTAGTACTAGCAACACTGAGGAATAGGCATCGCAGTCTAGGCTTACTCTTTTGGAAACAGCTCGATGTCGAAGAAATGTCGGGTCGACGAAATGACGCACTATGCGGCTATGCCGTCGGTTCGACGAAATGCCAGTCACCGTTAGACTTAGAGAAGACTTAATGACTCGCGGTCAGTGGCTTAAAAAATAGGAGATCATATTCGTAGCAGCAATAATCAAAATGATGACTGACTACTGCTGAAAGGAAAGTCGCTTCTGTTTTCTGAACGGAAAAATGCTGATGATACTAGAATTACTGCATTACTAGACTACTGTTACACGGGCCACTGCACTCAAGCATTTCCGAAGTCTTAGACTTACCGTGTGAGATATATATTATGAAAGATAAATACAATCAGATCAATGATTGGTGTAAAGATGACAGCAAATGCGTACAAACCATCCATTAAGTGAAGATAAACGCAGTTTCAACAAAGCCTGGTCGACGGCAGAGTCATGGAAGACAGACTTCCGACGAGAGACATGGTAAATTGTAACAGCAATTTCTGTTGGCTCTAAGTGTCAGGTGTGACCAATAGCGTGTGCTGTAGTATTCTTATGCGCATGAGGGAGACCGCTTGCTTGTAAAAAAGATTGCCCAGAAAATTCACATTGTTTGACACAAAAACTGGAAACTTTTCATCTACTATTCATGTGTAGAGCAAAGAATGGTAACATCAGTTTAACAGTTCTGCATGTAACTGTTGATTCATTTGAATAAATGCTTTCTTTATGTTTTATTTAATTTAAATGATACCATTTGTACGAAATGAGGAATGATCCCTGTAAAGGGAAACAACTCTTTTAGTCAAGTTGACTGCGAAGTTCAAACGAAATAATGTTGCATTCGTGATTGTCAGCTTTGTAGGCAAAACACATTTTATCTGTTCAATAATCAAGACGCTAAGGTAAATTGAACGTTGAACCTGATACAAGCGTTCAAAATAATTAATCAGTTGCGTCGCTTGGTTTGGCTCATATTGTCAAAAGGAGAACAAAGTCGAAAACATCGACAGATCGGGTTACTTGTCAACTACTAACGTGTTTCTGTTTTTGTAGCATACGTCGCTAGCATCCAGGAATCTGGCATTGGTGCAACGGGCTGGGATGCGCAGCGGTGGTGGTGGTCTATCGGCGCTTGGCTGAGGCGGCGAGGGTCGACCTAAAGCACTTTTTGAAATCCCGGCCTCCACTGAGAACCGAGTACAGCAAATTTTCCTACCATTGTACCAATACCATTGCTCACTGGAATGCCCTTAATGATGTTGATCTTGAGCTTGACGAAATACGTTGGCAGCTCCCAATTCTGGTACAAACACCGACAGGAAAACGGGGAGAGCACTAACAAAACAAACTACAAAAAAAGAAGAAGAAAAAAGTGTCTTTTTACTAATTTTAGGTTGGACATTTTGATCTTGATCTTGACGCACACTATAACTAGTGTAAGTGTGATACGCTGACAGGTCACATAGTTCAGGAGCTGTGTGAGAGTCGAGGTGGACGTCCTGGGCTGTCCGTCCTAACGAGCCTTCTGGTTTCTGTGGACGTAAAGAATTATTGAACCGTGCTTCGGCATTGGTCACAGCTTGTCCCTAATATGTCAACTGACATCTGAGGACATTAAGCATCAACTCATCATCATCACGTTGACAGGACCCAGTCTTGGGTATAGCATCAGTGGTCAAGGGGGGAGCACCCAATGTTTTAGGGGCAGCAAGAGATTTGTGTCTTAAAAATTTCTAATGTCCTGCTACTAACTTTTTCCTGTTCTAAGTTGTTCCAGTTGATGGTACATTGGTAGTCCTGGGAAAGAGAGAGTATCTATAGACAAAAGTTTTTGTAGGATCTACTCTGTAATTCTGTGACTGTGACTAGTGTGAGTTGTTTTTTTGCGTGGTCTATCAATATCATCACTATATTTGTTGTCTTACAAAGTTACATGACTTAAAGTCAGTTGGGTTTCTAGGTTTGATCGATCAATCTTTTGGAATTTATAGGTGTAAAAAACTCATTTGCAGGATTGAGAAAACAAGAGTGAAGATCTAAATCTTTCATCTGTCTCTGTGCAGACTGCTGTCTTCTAGGTTCCACTTCCAGTCTATAGTAATTAGTATGATTGTCTCTGGGGAAAAAACTGTTTCTGAACATGGCTCTCTTGGTTTCTACAGCATAACACATTAGCAGCTGGTGTTCTTTCTTGCTGATTGGTCAACAGTGTTTGCTGTCCTGAAGTCTTCTGATCTTTTTGTCTTTTATTTCTGGCTTTCCCAGTGGTATTAGGTACAGCATGTGGAACAGCAGCATGGATCAGCCCACTTGCTTCTTTATATTTATAGATAAAATTATATATAACTTCAGATGAGTCGTTGGTGTTCTCTTCCTTCTGCCAGAGGGGGGGAGTTCAAGGTCTTTTAGCATGGTATAGGCCTGGGTGTCTCGATCGGTAGTCCTGTTTGATAAGCAGGAGCATGGTGCTGGACACTCTTGAGATGGTCATTGTCTTTTTGCAGGTATGGATCCCATACCATGGCACTATATTCAAGGATGGAGTGGACTGGTCAGTGACATATAGGCTGTCTGTCTGCAGTCTACAGGGCGGAATCAAAGATTCCTCCAAATAAAGCTGAGACTGGAGTTAACTTTTCTGCATATATATATATGCAGCTGATGTGTGTGGTCCACTTCATGTCCTCTGAGTTTTGTATGCTGAGGTATGGGTTTGAATGAACTTGCAGTATCTGGTTTGTCCAGTTTGTAGAAGTGCGTCAGTTTGTTCTGTATGCTCAGTGTATAGCTTTTTTCTTCTTCTCCCTTTCTGAGACCACTGTCACTGCACCCAGCCTGGAGACTTTCAAGGTCAGGGTTGGTGCCGTCCCCATCTGATCTCACCATCCCCCTCCCCCATCATCTACTTCTCAAGTTAGAATCCTGTTAGACTGGTCCTTTTGTTGTTGTTGTTGATCAAGTGTATTAGTACTGATCAAGGACAAGTTTTCTTGGTTGGCAGATGCCAAAAAGTGGCTGTAAAGTAAGTTCTGTAAACAGCACTTACTCATGAATGTGTTTTTCAGAGGTTTCCTAGGACCTGTGCTTTTTGTCATTTTCATCAACAGTTTACCTGACATTGTCATACCTGTCAACACATACAGTTTACCAGTATAATATATGTTGTTGTTTTTTCATTATTTTATGGAATATGGCCATACTGGAAAATGGATACAGGAAAACAAATTTTCATGAGATTTTCTTGTTGTTTTAAACTGAGCAAAAAGATTAAAAAACTGTCAAACAAGGAGCCAATGAATGCCATCACCAAATGCACACTGGCTGGCCTAGTGCAATATGCTAAGAAATGTCATCAGAAGTGAGATTTGAAGTTGTGCATGCATATTTAGCACAACAGTGCTTCTTCCTTCCACTGCCACACATGCTGATTGGAATTCAAAATGCCGCTGGTACCAGTGAAAAAAACAGAAGACCCCATCCTGCATAAGGGAAATACAGGTTCACAAACTCTGCACTAAGGTTTACTCCCAACAGGGGTTGACAGCTTGTGCCAGATGTATGCAGATGACACAAAAGTTCTGCTGAAGTTGAGAAGGAAAGTGTAGCCAGATTTGAGCAAGATTTTAATAATTTGATTGACTGTTGGCAAACTGTGATTTAATGCAGATAAAACATTAAAAGAGCTTCAGTAAAATGCATTATATGGGGCAAAATAATACCAAACAGACAACATGAAACAGCACTGAACAGGGAAAAGAGTGACAATGACATGAGCAGTTAGGCACTTTGGAAGGGAAGAAGGATCTTGGCAAAAAGTTTGCAGACTCCTAGCCCTATGTCTAGTTCTACTTCAGGGGCTGTAATGTTGTTTTAAAATGGAAGGAAAAGAGTTGTCTCCTCATCTGGAAGTGTCTGGGGTTTTTTAAACATTAAAAAAAAAATATATATATATATGTCTTCTGCAGAAACTGTCAGAATGATAAATCTGGTTGTTCAAAATGTTTGCTGGGACTGTTGCTTTTGAAATTTGAGGACTCCATCAGTCTGTCTGTCTAACATCTTGGTTTCGGGAGATGCTCATGGTGACTCATGACCCCTCCTTGAACCTTGATGTATGATCAGAGCTTTTGGGAGTTAGAGCTGAAATCTTTTGCAATGATGTGTTGGTACTGTTACATGTTTTGTGTAGGTATTAAATTTAAAAGTACAGCTTGGTGTTTGTTGGGTTTTTCTCCTCTTTTTTTTCTCTGTTTTCTTGAGTAGTTCTTGTCCCTCTTCTTTCTAGGAATCTAGCTCAGTAGATGACAAGATGTCTTTTTTGTTTCTTTGTTCCATCTACATGTATACAAATCATATAAATATTATGTTATATATATTACTTATTAGATATGTTAATGTATATTATAACACATAATATGAAGATTATGTTTATCAAATGATCTAGCAGGAATGTTGGACTTGAAGTTGAACAGCTGTTCTTTTTGCCATATTGTTTTGACAGGAGGTGATTCAATGGAAGACACTGATGGTGGAGGGGTTGATGAAAGGAGTGGATTGCAGTCACGCTCTGATTCGCAGAATGAAAGTATGCAATGTTCATGTCCTGCTATCTTTTATGTTCAGTCATAATTTATGCACTAATATATAGATTTTTTTTGTATACTAAAATGATTATTACAGTATTAGTATTACTGTTACCACTGTACATTGGTGGAAATCAAGCCCCAAAGGCCAAACTTTTTTCTTTCTTCTCTCAGATGGATGAACTGTGTTTTTATGGTGTTTATATTCTTTGTATCAATCCTTATAAATCAAGTGAGTTGAATCATAAAAATATAGTTTAAAAATGACATTTTCTTACACTTCCAATCAAAGAAAATGCAGAAAACAAGATCTGTCAAATGCATTGATGATGACATACTTTTTCTGCGTAGCATCAGCATAACAGTTTGAAAGCTGACACTTTACTTAGTTTTACTAGTATTGGTGCATGCTCATGATGCTGGACTATTTTGGTGTTTCCATAATCCAGTTGGCTGCATTATAATGAGGAGGTGGGGGGGGGGGGGGGGGGAGTATTTGATTGGAGGGAACAAAAATAAGGAACACATGCTGTTGTTAGGGTTTCTTGGTCTGTGTGAAAGTAAGCAACCACCATTCAGAGTCAGTGACAATATGATGTGTTCATGTGTCTCCAGTGGTGTGTTCATATGTCTCCAGTGATGTGTTCGTGTGTCTCCAGTTGTGTATTCATGTGTCCCCAGTGATGTGTTCATGTGTCTCCAGTTGTGTGGAGTGTTGGTGAGCTGTGTCAAGCCAAATGGTCAGGCGATGGCAAGCTGTACACCGGAACTGTTAAAAAGCTGAAGCACACCAAGACAGGGAGAGTTGTTGCCCTTATCAAGTTCAGCGACTATGATTCCGAAGACAGTGAAGAAGTGGATGTGCAGCTGCTGCGGAAGATGGTGAAAGCAAAAACCCAGGACAACTCTGATGCTGGAAGAGCCAAGGGTATGTGCAATGTTCAGTCAAGCGTGTCTCTGTTATGTAACTAACCTTCTGCTGAACATAAGTGAAGATGGAAAAGAGGATTGTACTTTTTGAAGAATGTTGGGTAACTAACTGGCTGCAAAAAATGCATTGAGGTGAAAAACAGGAGAGGGGAGAAGATGGGAATTACAAGTGCATCTGTGCATTAATACAGTGCTGCTGCATAAAGAGTGAATTTAGCAACTTTGTGTGTGTGTGTAATTAGCTGTGATGATGCTTAGGGGATAAAAATATTTTTACTGCATGGTTGATGAAACAAAAGAGCATACTAAATACATCTATGTGAGCAGCGTACATCGGAATCCTTCTTTCAAGATTGCACTAAAAAATCAATCAAAAGTGGTGTCAAAAGAGAGGGGTCTACTTACACTTTCAAGGAAAGGTTCGTAAAAAAAGTGGCCTTAAAGGGGGGAGGGGGGTGGGGCATTTACATGGACTAGTGGTCCATGTAAAAAAATTGGTTGTGAAAAAAAAGGGTGGGGGTGGTTGGGTATCCATTTACATAGATGTGTGAACTAATGGAGGGACAAGTTCAGAAAAAAGAGTGATCTTAAAAGAGGGGTAAAGTGGTCAGCGGTCCAGTTACATGGACAGATAAAGGAAAAGGTTTAGCAAGAGCTGTCTTTTAAATAAAAGAGGGATGATCTGTCTCTTTGCCAGGACTGTCCGGAAGCAGTGAAGAGGCAGGTGGACTGTTCAGGCCTTTCACAGGGAGAGAGGAGGTCGCTCGATTGGAGTAAGTTCTCAGATCATCTCCATCAGTTGAAAAGTAGAGTTCTTCTTGTCTGCATTCCCCTCGTCTTTGGCAAGCTCACCAAGAGGTGGATGAGATCTGATATTGGTACAGAAATACAGTTAAAAAGAAAAGAAAAGGATGTGCTGAAATGAGTGTAGGATCTTTTCTTGATGTATAGAGCCCAGTCAACCGGTACGGGAGACTTTTCACAAATATATGTCGATGAATATGATTCACATAAAAGCATGTGGCTGTTAAAACATTTGAGTAAACATGCACTTTAGGTGCAGGGGATGGCAGATCCACATTCCGAGCATTGCTTTTTGGCACCTTCCTCCAAACTCTGCCAGATTTAGTTACGCCACTGAAGGGGCACTCTTTATCTCTGTGCAGCTGTCCAGAGACACGGTCAGCGCAGTGCCCTCTGAAAGGTTCGGGTACTAATATGACTGTAGAAGCAACCTAGCGCCAAAGCACACACATAAACATGAGATGCATCCACCCCAGCTTAAAAAAAAGAAGAGTTCTATCTCAATTCAAACAATTGTGGTTTTATTTGTGGTGGTGTAAACTTTGTTGGCGGCTCTAAATGAAATGCCTTGTTTTATTTGAGTTGTTTGTAACAAACTTATTACTGTTCGAGCACCAACAAAAAACTGCTCGTTAGCTGACAGTTTTCTGGACCTTATGGCGTAACTAAATATGGCAGTGGTTGAAGGATGTTGTAAACCAGAGCTTGGAGTTTGTGGCAGACCTGGACTTTGTCACTTGAGAGAAACCAAACACACAAAACAAAATAGTGCGGCACAGTTTGTTTTTTTAAAGAAAAAAGTGGAAGGACATGAACAAATGGGGAATGGAACTGAACTTGAAATACAGGTCGACCGACAGGCGACACAAGATCTGGAGCAAGAGTATGTGCTTTTCTAAAAATAGAGATGCCCTGCCCACCAAGGTCATGTTATGCAAATGGCTTACCTCCCTTCCAGCGTAAATTGAAAATGGTGCTGAAGTTGATGTCAGGTGGAGTACCTCAATGCAATAAGCGATAGGAAGAATAGCATTGAAAATGTCAATAAGTTTGTGATTTTAATGCCTAATGAGTCTGCTGACATCATGTGACTGTTTGGAAAGTAAAACACAATAAAATTTGTCCAAAATCTAGGTCTGCTGTACCCTGCACCTAAAGTGCATGTTTACCAACATTTTTCCCCCAGAGACAAGTATGGACAGGAAAGTGATTCGGACAGTGATGAGAGGTCAAGCATGTCCGGTTGGATCTCGCCAACTCCTTACCAGACCCAGGGCAAAGTGTCAGAGTGGAAGGTCAGGAGTCCTGCCAAGTCGCAGACAGCATCCCGTTCCCAGCGAGGGAAAGTTGCTGTTGTGCGAGGAGGATCTCCGAGGAAGAAGAGTGGTGCCGGGCGGAAGATGCTGATTCAAACTGGGCAGAAGGACAGGTGAGTAGTTTTTCACATATTTATGCCCCCCCTCCTGTTTTCCCTTTTGTCTTTCTCTTCAGAACATGGAAGTTGATGAAGGGCGCTTGCAGGGGGTTTGTGCGTGAAAGTTAGTCAGTAGTTGGATTTTAAAGGGTTGTCAACCACACTGGGTCACCCCAGGACGATGTGTGGAAATATTCAGATGATCTCTTCCACTGAGGACAGTAGAAAAGGTCTTTTTATGATTTTTTTTTTCCACAGGCAGTAAAGAAGCAAAGAAACATACATATAACATCAGACTGCCTCTCAGAAATGGCAGAAGAAAGTGACCAGAGCTTTTGATGAAAAAAAAAGGAACAGGTATAAGCTCATTTCTGCACAGGCTGCTTGCTGTGGAAGGACGGGGTTAGTGCATAAGTGACTGCATGTGAATAGTGCAATAACACCTAACTAACCGTGTTTCGATTTGTTTTAAGCAGGAGCGCACTGGATAGTGCAACAACATCAATGTTTCGATTTGTTTTAAGCAGGAGTGCACTGAATAGTGCAGTAACATATAACCATGTTCCGATTTGTTTTAAGGAGGAATGCACTGCATAGCGCAGTAACATCTCACCATGTTTCAGTTTGTTTTAAGCAGGAGTGCACTGAATAGTGCCATGACATATAACCGTGTTTTGATTTGTTTTAAGCAGGAGTGCACCTCACCTGACATCTCCTGAGCCCCTGAGAAGAGCAGCAGCTTCCGGAGCTAGCAGCACAGCTTCAGCTGATGGTCTTTTCTCAGGAACAGCCTCAGCAGGTGAAGAGTCGAGGAGAATCGTGCGAGGGAGAGGCGCTGGGTTGGAGTTGGATGACTCAGCTTTCTCCCCAGCCAGCAGGGAGGGTCTGTTTGAAGGTTTGTGTCTCAAAAGTTATGAATGCTGTTACAGGGTGTCTCAAAATAGATGGAACCCATTAACATGGTAATAACTTATTACTCAGACAAAAAACTCCCCAAAAGATTACATTTCCTGGAAGCTGATATGATAACAATTAAAAAAACTGAAGATTTGAGGTCAGCTCAAAGGATACATTTAATAGAGCACATGTTCCAAATCACAGCTGTTGCACCTCAGACACACTTGAAGCTGACGAGCGAAGTTGTCAATCACCCTGACACACTCTTCCTTCCTGATGGCACGAATCTTTTGGGTTACGGCCACTTTCACTGCAGCAGTGGATTGAGGATGATTCTCATACACGTGGTCCTTCAAGAACGTCTTTAAGTGTGTCCAATGTGCAATGGCGGTCATTTGGAACATGTGCTGTAATAAATGTATTCTTTGAGCTGACCTCAAATCTTCAGTTTTTTAATTGTTATCATATCAGCTTCCACAAAATATAATCTTTTTGGGAGTTTCTTGTCTGAGTAATGAATTATTAGCATGTTAATGTGTTCCATCTGTTTGCAGACACCCTGTATCTTGATGACTGTAAGATCATTCTGATATCACCAATGTGAAAAGACTTCAAACAAAATGGAAGAGAAAATGGCTCAAAAGTTGAAGCAAAATGTCAGTGGTGCAGAGTTAGAGCATTTGCTTTTGAAAACCAAGTTAAACAAGATTGAGTGTGGTCACTGCATGTATGGGTCATTGTTATGATTATTATTATTGATGGCTTTTATATACTGCTATTCTCTGCTCTTGAGCAGACTCACTGCATTCTTGTTGCATGTGATTGTGAATGAGTGACTGTATTCTTTTGTAGCATTTGATTTGTTTTATATCCACTGAAGTGGTGTTCTGACAGTGGATGACTGTTGTCAGGCCTTGCACCTGCCCCAAGAGTTGTTCATAATAAAATTCTGTGCAGTCTCTATGAAAATCTTTTGAATGAAATTATAAACCAGGGTCCCCAGTGTGTGGACACTTGTGAAAAGATCACTTATGCATGTTAAAGATCCTGTAGTCCATGTCATGGTTCAGCAGATTTGGAAACACTGAAATAACCTAGCATACGCTAAAAGTGTAAGTCTGCTTGAAAGCACAATGTAAAACTAAGAAGTGATCCATCAGTTAAAAGTTTTAGACATTTGGTGAGTTATTCTGACAAATCAGAGACCTACTAGAGCATGACAGATAACCTGTGAATGAAGGTTAAAGAGAACCCCTCTCCAATAGTACTTTCACATATTTATCTCTGTATGTTTTACTGATAAAACATTTTTTCAAGACATTTGTTTAAAATGTTTATTTTGGTCTATGCAACACAGTCCACATTCTGAAGCTTTTAATGCATTTTTCATAAATTAGAGTTCATGGGTCAGCACTCACAAAGTGCAGATTTACAGAGGAAACAAAAATAAATGAAAATAGATTGATTTTTCTGTACCCAAGTAAAGTGCTGTTATGTTCTTGATTTTATTTAAAAAGAAAAATTGTGACTTATTTTTCAGGGTTTGATGAAGATGACATGGAGAAGCCAAAATTCAATTTTCCTGCCCCGTCGGAGAAGACTCCATTCTGCCTAGATGACAATGCTCAGGTGGGTGTGAAGCAGATCTTTAGATCTGCCTGTGGAGTACTAGTAGTGGGGTATATTTAAAACACATGCTGGGAGTACTGAGAAACTGACACAGCTACTTTGTAGGTTCACAGTCCACTAGCAACATCAGTCTTACACTCAAATTGACAACAGGGTCATCCAGGAGCTCAGCTGGTTGGAACCAGCGTGTTCTGTCCAAGTGAATTTATGACCAGCATTAGAGGGGTAGGGGTTGATCGTTGCTCTGGGCAGTCAGTTTCCACCACTGATATGCAATGCAAAATTTGAGACAGGCTGTTGGGTTTTTCTCTTGCCGCTCAGCTAAGGCCTTTTCTCTTGGTACTCTGGTAAAACCTTTTCGCTTGGTGCTGTGGTAAAGCCTTTTTTCTTGGTACTGTGGTAAAGCCTTTTCTCCTGGTACTGTGGTAAATCCTTTTCGATCTGGGAAAACCTTTTCTCTTGGTACTCTGGTAAAGCCTTTTCTCTCTGGTAAAGTCTTTTCTCTTGGTACTGTGGTCAAACCTTTTCTCTCTGGTAAAGCCTTTTCTCCAGGTGCTCTGGTAAAGCCTTTTCTCTTGGTACCCTGGTAAAGAAATTTTTCTCTTGGTACTCTGGTAAAGCCATTTCTCTTGGTAAAGCCTTTTTTCTTGGTACCCTGGTAAAACCATTTCTCTTGGTACTCTGGTATAGCCTTTTCTCTTGGTGCTCTTGTCAAGCCTTTTGTCTTGGTACTTTGTTAAAGCTTTTTCTCTCTGGTAAAACCTTTTCTCTTGGTACTTTGGCCTTTTCTCTTGGTACTCTGGTCATTTTGCACCCTGGGGCAGCCGGACTGGGAGGGTGGGGGGTGGGGTGCTTTCTAAGTTTTAAACATTCATTTGACACAGAGATAAACATACTTTGTACAGTAAGCATAGGCAGCAGGGCACTGAGTGCAGGCATCAAAACCCAGTTTCTTTCCGTGGTGTGTGAAGCAGCATCCATTGGCATCCGGTTTCATCGTACTTACCCATGTTCCCAGATACCTGCATCACTGAACCGGTACCTGCGAGACTACCAGAGAGAGGGGATACGCTTCCTGTACTCACACTTCACTGCCAACAGAGGGGCCATTCTGGGCGATGACATGGGGCTGGGCAAGACTGTGCAGGTAGGGGCACATCGACAGCTCTGTCTTGTCTCTGTCACAGTCGGTGTTGCTGTCTTTCTGGTGTGAATTTGTTTTATTTCAGTCATCGCTTTTCTGCAGCATTATTTTTTATAATTTCTTTTTAATTCATCTGCCAGCTGATTATTAAAAAATAAAAATAAAAGAAATAACAACTTTAGTGAGCTATAAACAGCTTTAATGCAATTCAATTCAGTTCAATTAAAAAAACTTTAATTATTCCACAAAGGGCAATTTTGTTGTGGTCATGGTGGACTCATAAAATAATGAATACATAAAGTTAAAAGAACAACACAACAACAAACACAACACTGCCAACAAAAGCTTAGGGTTATGTTAACTGCTATGTTTTTGTTGTTTTTAGAACAATACATCATCAGAAGTTCTCTCCAAAGAAAAAAACACAACGGATTTAAAAAAACAAAAACACCATCTGGCGACAATTTAGGTTTGTGTTAACCCTTTTTTAGCACAGTACTGTACATCATCAGAGGTTCCCTCCAAAGAATAGGTGAGAAAATTGAAAACTGGATGTATTTCTTCCATGACCTGTATACAAAACTGAGAACTTGTGAAATTCTGTCCAGGATATCAAAGACACTGTGGTGGCATCAAACTGAAATGCAGGAAGAAGTGCAGGAAAAAAGCATGTGTTGCTGACAGATATAGAGAAATCAGTATTAAATCAACTGTAATTTCAATACTTTTTTTTTTTTTTTTTTTTTTACTGTGGATCATATTCTTTGTACCTGTTCCAATCAGCTCAGTCATGAGTTATTTTTTTATTCAAATGTCAGAGGTCTAGATCCTTTAAATACTTGAATGCTATTCCTTGATAAATATGCAGGTGATTGGCTTCCTGTCGGCTTTGCTGGGGAAAAAAGGGAACAGGCAGGACGTACTGCGGCAGAAACCACGCTTCATTCGACTGGTCAGTACTCTGTACTTCACTGGTCAGACCACTTCTTCTTTGTCTGCGTTGGTGACCAACTTCTTTACAATTGTAGAAGTATAAATTCTCATTTAGAAAGTGTATGCATGTTTAGCTGGACCTGCACCTTTGGCAGAGTGCGCAGATTTCTTTTTAAAAACGTTTTTGTTAATGTGCTAACACAGAGGTGGAACAGATGCTGAAATGAAAGCATTGAAGTTAACTCTGGAGAAGGAAACGTTCCCGCTGATCCTGCCAGGGATCAAACCTTCAGCCTTCCAGTCATAAGTCAGGGCTCTACCAGTGGACTCTCCTGAATATCTCCTCTCTGCCAGATGGTGTGGTTTGCAGGGAAGAGGCACAGCTTGATGCAAAAATTGAATTTTATGCAGGAGGAAGAACTGGAGTTTGCGCTTATAACAGGTGTTTATGGCCAACTGTCATCTGTCTGTTATGCCTCTTTGTTTGGTATAAGGTTACTGTCATCAGGTGGTGGAATGAATTCTCTTCTTTTGTGCAGTTTTGGAAGGTGAGAGAAAAATGAGTGATGAGTAAGGGGTTTGATAGGTGTACTGGGTGGTTCCACACTGTGTTGAATGTGTCTCTTAACATCCAGCAGGATGTGGCTCAGTTAGCTGAACTTCAGACAGAAAAGCCAAGTACAATACTGATGAGCTTCAGACAGGAAAGCCAGGTGCAATACTGATGAGCTTCAGACAGAAAAGCCAGGGGCATTACTGATGAGCTTCAGAGCTCCAGACAGAAAAGCCAGGGGCATTACTGATGAGCTTCAGAGCTCCAGACAGAAAAGCCAGGGGCATTACTGATGAGCTTCAGACAGAAAAGCCAGGTGCAGTACTGATGAGCTTCAGACAGAAAAGCCAGGTGCAATACTGATGAGCTTCAGACAGAAAAGCCAGGTGCAATACTGATGAGCTTCAGACAGAAAAGCCAGGTGCAATACTGATGAGCTTCAGACAGAAAAGCCAGGTGCAATACTGATGAGCTTCAGACAGAAAAGCCAGGTGCAATACTGATGAGCTTCAGACAGAAAAGCCAGGTGCAATACTGATGAGCTTCAGACAGGAAAGCCAGAAAAGCTAGGTGCAATACTGATGGGCTTCAGACAGAAAAGCCAGGTGCAGTACTAATGAGTTTCAGACAGAAAAGCCAGGTGCAGTACTCATGAGCTTCAGACAGAAAAGCCAGGTGCAGTACTGATGCAGGTTTGGTTTTCTGATATGTCAAGGGATTTTTCTTCCAGAGTCAACTTTCTGTGCAGTGCAGACTCTCTTACAATGTAGTTGCATTTGTTGACATCTGTGCACACATTAAAAATTCCAAATATTTGCAGTCATACCATTGTTTGGACTCATGAAAATACTGCACATACTGGTAGGAATGGGTAGCACTGCTTTTGCTGCTGCTGTTTGCCCAGGTAAGGCAACCCAAGTTTCCGTTGAGGAATAAATGAAACTAAAAAAGCAAAGTTTGTGCTCTCTACTTGTGCTTTGTGAGTTACCTTTTACATTGCAGCTTTGTCTTCTCTAATGAAAATGCTGTTTTTGTGGTTGATGCCAACAGATGTCAGACACCCCTGATGTGAGTGAAGACAGGAAGTGTGGGCCATTCTTGATCATTGGCCCCGGCAGTGTGCTGTACAACTGGCTGGAGGAGCTTGACACCTGGGCCTACTTCACTGTCAGGTCAGTGGCCAGACTTCATTGTCAGGTCAGTGGCCAGACTTCACTGTCAGGTCAGTGGCCAGCCTTCACTGTCAGGTCAGTGGCCAGACTTCACTGTCAGGTCAGTGGCCAGACTTCACTGTCAGGTCAGTGGCCAGACTTCATTGTCAGGTCAGTGGCCAGACTTCACTGTCAGGTCAGTGGCCAGCCTTCACTGTCAGGTCAGTGGCCAGACTTCACTGTCAGGTCAGTGGCCAGACTTCACTGTCAGGTCAGTGGCCAGACTTCACTGTCAGGTCAGTGGCCAGCCTTGTCTGTCAGGTCAGTGGCCAGACTTCACTGTCAGGTCAGTGGCCAGCCTTCACTGTCAGGTCAGTGGCCAGCCTTGTCTGTGAGGTCAGTGGCCAGCCTTCACTGTCAGGTCAGTGGCCAACCTTGTCTGTCAGGTCAGTGCCCAGCCTTGTCTGTCAAGTCAGTGGCCAGACTTCACTGTCAGGTCAGTGGCCAGCCTTCACTGTCAGGTCAGTGGCCAGCCTTGTCTGTGAGGTCAGTGGCCAGCCTTCACTGTCAGGTCAGTGGCCAACCTTGTCTGTCAGGTCAGTGCCCAGCCTTCACTATGAGGTCAGTGGCCAGCCTTCACTGTCAGGTCAGTGGTCAGCCTTCACTGTCAGATCGGTGGCCAGCCTTCACTGTCAGATCAGTGGCCAGACTTCACTGTCAAATCAGTGATCAATGGCCAGCCTTCACTGTCAAATCAGTGGCCAGTCTTCAATGACATGCCAGTGGCCAGCCTTCTCTGTGTGATCAGGGGCCAGCCTTCCAGTGTTAGGTCAGTGGCCAGCCTTCACTGTCAGGTCAGTGGCCAGCATTCACTGTCAGGTCAATGGCCAGCCATCCAGTGCTAGGTCAGTGGCCTGCCTTCACTGTCAGGTCAGTGGGCAACCTTCACTGTCAGATCAGAGGCCAGCCTTCGCTGTTGGGTCAGTGGCCAGTAAACAGCAGGGATGGGTGTGTTGTGGAAGTACTGATTCTGCTCTGATTCTGCTTGATCTATCAGGCTTCCTACAGGCTTTCAAAGTTTGGGGGAAATGATCTGGCATTTTCAAAGCCTTGAAAGTCTGGGTGAAAAACAAACGATTTAAGTTTGGTCATTGAAAGTGTGAATTTTTACTTCTCTGGACAAACTGAAATGCAGATAATTCCCCAGCTTTGAGAACAACTGTCCATGTAGCTTCATGCTTTTGGGTGTTGCAAATTATCATCTTGAAATGAATTAAAAGCAAGTAGGTGAGCAGTCTCTTGAATTGTGAAGAATAAAAGAAGTCTTGACAGTTT
This sequence comes from Alviniconcha strummeri, assembly GCA_963584105.1. Lineage (NCBI taxonomy): Eukaryota > Metazoa > Mollusca > Gastropoda > Provannidae > Alviniconcha > Alviniconcha strummeri. The sequence goes on along the minus strand of OY757545.1, from coordinate 19,082,647 downwards.
GTGAATTTGGAGTGAACAGTTTGTAGGGAGCCTTCCAGACCTTTTCCCCCACAACCTGGTAGTAAACCAAGGGTTGTCACGGTGCCACTTCTGATGCAGCAGGGGTATTTGATTTCTTTGTCATGTCATCCCCTTATTACTGGTATATTATTTTGTATTTGCAGAACCAAGGGAATTGCAGAAGACCATTTGGTTCATTCTTTGCCTTTCGCTTTGACCAGTTTGAGTTTGCAGAACCAAGGGAATTAATTGCAGAAGACCGGCTGCTTCATGCTTTATCTTTCACCCTGAGTTTCACCTTGCAGAACCAAGGAAACAGAGGAAGATGGGCTGATTCATTCTTGTCTTTTGCTTTGTGTTGGCAAAAACCAAGGGAGCTGCAGAAGACTGAATCATTACTTTGTCTTTCATTTCATTTGTGTCTTGCAGAAAGTACCATGGTGTGGACAAAGCCTCGTGTCTGGCTGATGTACTTCGCAGAAAGGTTGAGGTGGTGGTCACAACCTTCGAGACCTGCCGTGACAATATTGTAAGTCATAACTCATGATGGTGCTGACTTGATGGGGTCTATCTTGCATGGAAAAGTTCAGAACGTGATCACAAGTCATAACCCGTGAATATGTCTAGTTGGCAGTGAGGGGAGAACTTGTTTACTTTTTTCCATTTTGTTTATGATTTCCTGTTTGGTGATCAATGTGTTTGTTTCATAGTTGCCAACAACATCTGGGTCTGTCTTCTTACCAGACACTGTGCTTCTGGATGTTACTTCAGTGTACAACCGTGATCAATGCGTGTGTTTTGTCGTTGCCAACAGCATCTCTATCAGTCTTCTTCCAGACACTGTGCTCCTGGAAGTTACTTCAAATGTACACCAGTGATCAGTGTGTGTGTTTTATAGTTGCCAGCAACGTGTGTCTTTGTCTTCTTCCAGACACGGTGCAATGGGAAGTTGCTTCAGATGTACACCATAATTCTAAACCTGTGTACACATGGGAGAAAACATAATCCCAGTGTAAATTTTCATGAATCGTTTATTGCACATGTGGAAAAGATACTATAAGACAGGTCAGGTTAATGCCAGGCTTTGCCGTTTCTCTTTGCAGGATGCTCTGAATGAAGTGAAGTGGGAGGCTGTGATAGTGGATGAAGTGCACAGAATCAAGGTAAGAGAGTCAGTCATTTCTGTGATTTTAATGTCCCGTCAGCCACATGGGGTCACCTCAGGATGAATCACACATTCAGAATTGTTTTTCACCATACACCAGTCCAAAACATAAGTCACTACATCACAAGTTTGTCGAATTTACTGATACAGTGTTAAAAACCAACCATCAAGGTGAGAGAGGGAGAGAGTGTATGTGTGAACGAGAGAGAGAGAGAGAGAGAGAGTGTGTGTGTGAGAGAGAGAGAGTGTGAGGGAGAGAGTGTGTGTGTGTGGAGGAAGGGGCATGGGGGGGGAGGGGGTGTTAGGGAATAAGGTGAAGAAGGAGTGGCATACATATGTATAAATATCACTTCCATAAAATCTGTATACATACGTGTCAGTATTATTTTCTTTCTTTTTTGTCAGAAACATTTCTTCAGTCCCATTGCCCTGAGATGTGAGTGTGAGATTGAATCTTTGTTGCTAAAATATGTGCATTTAGAGAATTTCTAAGCGCCAACGGCCTGTGTGGGTTGGGCACTTCAACAGTTTAAGTACCCATTATTGTAATTTATCATACATACATGTGCAGTAAACGATGTGTCCATTTATGACGGAACAAAAACCAGGAACAAAACTCTATTTTGTACTCCCAGGGACTGAAGGCCCAGACAACGCAGGCACTGAGAACTCTGAAGTGTGTGAGGCGATACGGCCTGACCGGCACTGCCCTTCAGAACAACATGTCAGAGCTCTGGTGTCTTCTCGACTGGTGAGGGATCTCTTTTTTCTCTCCCACCTGGGCAGCAGGTTCACCGGCTAGAGATTAAAGTATCTTTCCTGGATTTTGTTATACTCCCAGTAACAAAGTTAACAGGAGGTGTATGCTGGAATTACTGTGTTTGTGTGTGCAGGCTTTGTCCAAATGGTATTTTCGAAAGCGCTCAACCTTTGCAACCAAATTTGGTCTGGCTGGTGCATTATCGAGACCTGGAATGTTGTGGGGCAGAAATTGGTTTGCCATCTACAAGGTCAAGGTCACAGGGTGTATGTCATCAAAAAGTTACTGTTTCTACTATGTTTTCTGAATGTTTGCAGCCAAACTTAGTCTGATGGTAATCATCATAAACTGGAGTGTTTTGTGAAAATATTGCTTTGCTCATTTCAAGGTCACGGTCACAGTGAAGGTTAAAATGTTCCTTCTTCTCACCTTATGAGACTAGAGCATTGAATTTGGCACTGCCTGCACTCACACTGCCTGCTGACGCACATGCTTGTGTGAGTGTCTGCGCTGTCTTCTTTGCAATACTGTGTGTGAGTCTGTGTGCTGTCTTCATTGCAATACTGCTACGAAAGACAACTGCATACATGTCAGCACACAGTTGTGTGAGTCTGTGTGCTGTCTTCTTTGCAATACTGCTACTGAAGACAGGTGCATATGACCAGCTTGTCAGCACATGCTTGTATGAGTCTGCATGCTATCTTTGCAAAACTGGAGCTATGAACAGCTGCATATGACCAGCATGTCAGCACATACTTGTGTGAGTCTCCGGCATGCTATCTTTGCAAAACTGGAGCTATGAACAGCTGCATATGACCAGCATGTCAGCACATACTTGTGTGAGTCTCCGGCATGCTATCTTTGCAAAACTGGAGCTATGAACAGCTGCATATGACCAGCATGTCAGCACATACTTGTGTGAGTCTCCGGCATGCCAGCACATACTTGTGTGAGTCTCCGGCGTGCCAGCACATACTTGTGTGAGTCTGTGTGCTGTCTTCTTTGCAATACTGCAGCTATAGACAGCTGCATATGACAGTCTGCAGCCTGCTGTTCCGGAAAGGAGTTAAATAGCATGCATTATGAACACACGGAACAGCATTAAATTGTCATCTGCTTTGGGTGCTTTTCAGAACTTATGGTGCAAATGAAGAGAGGGATGGGAGTGTATGTAGTGCAAGGCATCTTCAGTCTCAGAAGCCTGTGGAATGCAGCTGACTGGAAATGTGACGTCCCACCCTCCCCTTTTTTTAGGGCACAGCCTGGAGTTCTGGGGAGTGCCGAGGTCTTCAAGGAGGAGTTTGTTCATCCCATAGAGCTGGGACAGAAACAGAATGCCACCAAGAGGGAGCTTGCTGAGGCCAGGCAGAGTAAGAACAACAATACACAGTGTAGAGTCAGACCAACAATACACAATGTAGAGTCAGACCAACAATACACAGTGTAGAATAAGACCAACAATCACAGTGTAGAGTCAGACCAACAATACACAGTGTAGAGTCAGACCAACAATACACAGTGTAGAGTAAGACCAACAATACACAGTTTAGAGTAAGAACAACAATACACAGTGTAGAGTAAGACCAACAATACACAGTGTAGAGTAAGACCAACAATACATAACTCAAGGTCCTAAATGAAGGCTGTTTATATTATATTTTGTATCCTGCCTTTAAGCGGAAGGTGAGGAGTGACAGTTGTTAAGAATCTTTTCCTGCCTTTAACTTTAAGGGGAAGGTGAAGAGTGACAGTTGTTAAGAATCTTTTCCTGCCTTTAACTTTAAGGGGAAGGTGAAGAGTGACAGTTGTTAAGAATATTTTCCTGCCTTTAACTTTAAGGGGAAGGTGAAGAGTGACAGTTGTTAAGAATCTTTTCCTGCCTTTAACTTTAAGGGGAAGGTGAAGAGTGACAGTTGTTAAGAATCTTTTCCTGCCTTTAACTTTAAGGGGAAGGTGAAGAGTGACAGTTGTTAAGCATCTGTTCCTGCCTTTAACTTTAAGGGGAAGGTGAAGAGTGACAGTTGTTAAGAATCTGTTCCTGCCTTTAACTTTAAGGGGAAGGTGAAGAGTGACAGTTGTTAAAGGACAAGTCCAAGGTTAGGGGTGATTTTTGACACAATTTCCGTTAAAGCTTGTTGAGAACGATGATGTAGGTGAAACTGTGATCTGAGGGTTATAAATGCACGAAAAAAAGGCATTTCCTGTCGTACCTAAAGCGTTGCCATGACGCCCAAATCACATGACCATATGCCTACTGCGTCACTCTCTGGAGTCGCTGCAAAATGGCCAACTCGAGCTCTGAAGATGAAACTGATACTTTGCCCGAGCGACCCACAAGGATACAGCCGTATCAGTTTGAGCCTGTCAGGCAGGATTTTGAAAGAGTACGGAACATCGTGTCAGCTTCGACATGCGGTATTCCATGGGGTTTGCGAAATTGCACTCACTGAAGTGCTCGCTACAGAAATGGGCGTGATGCGGTGCAGCAAGAAAGTCAGCTCGTTTGATGAATTGTATAAACTTAATCCACTTTCGCCTCACTGCAGGTTGATTGCGCGGGAGCTCGTGCATTGTTATACATGGGGTCGTCTGCAAATTGTTACAGTTCGCGGCAACACAGTAGGCTGGCATAGTTAACTTTTTTGTCGACCACACGCATACACAGTTTACTGAAGAATCTAAGATGGCAACCGCACTGTGTCCCCAGACTGACGTCACTTCCGGGGAAGCCTACAGAAAATAAAATTGATTAAAAACCCAATTAAACAATTTTTATTATTTTTATTTCATTAAATCTGAAACTAGTGACTCATTTGTCAATCATTTCAATGGTCATTTTGCATACTTAAAAACCTTGGACTTTTACTTTAAGAATCTGTTCCTGCCTTTAAGGGGAAGATTTGTATCCAGACACCCCTGACATTAATTAATGACTTTAAGAGTACCATCACTTTGACAGTGGGCTTCAAGGGGATTACCATGTATCATGTGGTACATAAAGTGTGTCTATGTTTTTCTCTATGTATCTCTTTGCAGAGAAAGAGCAGTTTGCAAAGGTCAGGAGCCGAATGCTGTTGCGAAGAACAAAGAAGGTGATTGCTGATCAGCTGCCGATCAAAAGTAGGGTTTTGTCATTTTATCATTAAAAGGGAACCAAACCATAGATGCACACTGGCCTGCCAGCATAGAAAATAGACAAACATTTTCATCTGCCTTTTTCATTTGGTTTTTATGGCAATAGCTGTGCAAATAAAGTTTGTTTTCTTTTGCATCAAATTTGACCTCCTTGGGGTGCAGGCATGTTGGTTCACACTTTCCGCTGAAGAGCAGAAAAGGATTGGTTTGAACTGTATTTGATGCTTTAGCCCCACATGCCAGCCTAGTTTTTTCACATCACTTCTACAGACAGCTGGGCACAAAATGGCAGCATTCATAGTCATGTTTTTGCAACTTTTAAACATCAGTTTTCTGACAAGCTGGATGAGAAGTTGAATGGAAAACTGCAGTGTGTGTACTTTGTATTTCATACCTGTTGATAAGGCCTGTGGTGCCTCTGGTTTGGTCCCCCTTAACTGATGATTTTAAGGAGGTGGTATGGTCAAATGTTCAAGACATTGGACCCTTTATTTGCAGTTGTGGGTTTGAATCTGGGTTTTCGCAGTGACCTTCTCCCTCTCCTTAAGTTAGGTAATTTCCTGCAGACACAGAAAGTAAGGTCCCCACAGCTGAGAATCCACAGGTATCTATGGTTCTCTCTTTTGAGTGTGGAGTTGGTCAGAATATGGTTTTGCCTGCTGCCAGGAATTCTACCTCCCAGATGTATGACTTTTGTGTTCTTTCAACTTCATGTTTTTTCCCCAAGCTCTTGAAACATGTAGGGTGCATGTGCCTGGAGCAGCAAATCAAATTTTTGCTTGTCCGCTTCCTGCTGCAGCTGATAGGGTGGTGTTTTGCCGACTGACCCCGCTGCAAGTGAGCGTGTACAAGGCGGTCCTGTCTCACCCTGACATGGAGAACGTGTTGCGTGTGGATGAGGACTGCGCCTGTGGCAGTGGTCAGACACGTGGGAAGTGTTGCTTCAAGGTAAGTGTCTGTTACACATGGATGAGGAGTGTGTCTGCAGCACTGGCCTGACATGTGGCAGGTGTTGTTTGAAGGTACGTAGTTCCTGCTCATACTGGCTTGAAGGATGTGTTGGTCATGAGTGAGGAGTGTGTGTGGCAATTGTCTGATGTTGCTTGAAGGTAGGTATCCATGAGGTGGTTCTTACTTGTGCTGACATGGAGGATGCATTGCATATGGGTTAGGAGTGGGTCTGAAGCACTAGTAACGGGCACAACAGATTTTCCAGGCACGAATGCATGTTCAAACTGCGGGTTAAAAAAAAAATCAAATCATTATGCTATTATTTGTTGCTTGAAAAGGGGTTTACTCAGAAACTGTGCCCATGTTTTGTATTGTCTGATTAAAGATTGCCCTGATATAACCATCATGGTTGACTGGGTGTAAAACACCAAGTTACTTACCTATTGATTAAAGTAAGCATCTTTTTAAAAATAACGTTTGTTTGTTTTGATCCTCATTATTATTATGTTTGTTTTGATCCTCATTATTATTATGTTTGTTTTGATCCTCATTATTATAATCCCTGTCCGGCCTGTGTGTGCAGAAGCTGCGCAGCGGTCGATCACACCGGTCCATCATGTTCTCCTTCATGCATGTCCTCCTGAAGACGTCCAACCACGTTGCTCTTCTCATCCCTCACTCCAGGATGAGCCCTGACCAGGAGCAGCGGGCGAAGAAGCTGTGTGACACTGCCTTTAAGGATCACCCAGAGTTTGTAGCTCTTGCACGCGATGCCGCCTTCAGAACTCTGTCGGACCCCAAGTACTGCGGCAAGATGAAGGTGAGGAGTGACAGTTGTTAAGAATCTTTTCCTACCTCTAACTTTAAGGGGAAGGTGAGGAGTGACAGTTGTTAAGAATATTTTTCTGCCTTTGAGTATCACCTAGTGTTTGTGGGTCTTGTGGGTAATTCATTCACAGCTGGTGTTCTTGTTTTCTCAGTCTTTCTCAACACCATAGCAGATAATAATGTTTGTTTTCAAAGCTTTCAAAATATTGACCAAGTTGTAGAGCATGTCACCCTGATGTAACCATAATAGTTGACTGGGCATAAAACACCAAGTTACTTACTTAGGAGCATGTGGTCTGATTCTGACATGGAGTCTGAGACACAGTGGAGGCAGAAAATGATGACAGCCCTTATCCTCTGCTTAGCGTTGGAGTGAGGGTCCCTTGTATGACAGTATTAAACAGATGCTGACCGCCTCAAATGGAAATAAATGGAACATTAGTTGGCCTCCCACAACATTGGCAGAGTTGATTTAAGTTGAAATTGGCTGAAGTGATGGGTCCTGGTAATGCTTCAGTCATAATTTGTCTCTTGAAACAGGTGCTGCAAGGCATGCTGGCAGTGTTTGCCAAATCCCGCAGTAAAGTTCTAGTCTTCTCTTACTCAACGAGGGTGAGTGCTTGTCTTCTCTTACTCAGCGAGGGTGAGTGCTTGTTTTCTCTTACTCAGCATGGGTGAGTGCCTGTCTTCTCTAACTCAATGAGGGTGAGTGCTTGTCTTCTCTTACTCAACAAGGGTGAGTGCTTGTCTTCTCTTACTCAGTGAGGGTGAGTGCTTGTCTTGTCTTACTCAACAAGGGTGAGTGCTTGTCTTCTCTTACCCAATGAGGATGAGTGCTCATCTTCTCTTACTTGATGAGGGTAAGTGCCTGTCTTCTCTAACTCAGTGAGGGTGAGTGCTTGTCTTCTCTTACTCAACAAGGGTGAGTGCTTGTCTTCTCTTACTCAATGAGGGTGAGTGCTTGTCTTCTCTTACTCAATGAGGATGAGTGCTCGTCTTCTCTTACTTGATGAGGGTGAGTGTTTGTCTTCTGTAACTCAATGAGGGTGAGTGCTCATCTTCTCTTTCTTGACAAGGGTGAGTGCTCGTCTCCTCTTACTCAGTGAGGGTGAGTGCTTGTCTTATCTTACTCAGTGAGGGTGAGTGCTTGTCTTATCTTACTCAGTGAGGGTGAGTGCTTGTCTTCTCTTACTCAGTGAGGGTGAGTGCTTGTCTTCTCTTACTCAATGAGGGTGAGTGCCTGTCTTCTCTAACTCAGTGAGGGTGAGTGCTTGACTTCTCTTACTTGATGAGGGTGAGTGCTTATCTTCTCTTACTTGATGAGGGTGGGGGCTTATCTTCTCTTACTCAGTGTGAGTGCTAATTTTCTCTTATTCAAGGAGAATGAGTGCTCATCTTCTCTTACTCAATGAGAATGAGTGCTTGTTTTCTCTTACTCAATGAGGGTGAGTGCAGTCTTGGTTCATTTCATCAACAATCCTCTGCATGTTAACATTTTACTGTACCTTTGTTGGCAGACTTTCTATTCACTGCCTTTTTGTGGGTTATTTTATGTTTTATGTTTGTGTATAGATTTTTTTCTGTAGATTTGGCTTTACATGTGAGAATAGTCTTGAAATGTGCATTTACTTATGAAAGAATTTGGTCATTCTGATGTGACAGGATGTTAAAATACGGTTACTAACTAACCTGGACATAGCATGCATGGTTCACTGTTGTTGTTTTAGATAACCCTGACCCTGGATGCTTGCCAAAAGTCTTGTGGCATAAAAACAAATATGCTAAAGAGCAGAAAACGAAGAGAAGTCGAGAGATACATTCAGTTCAATACAATTATGCACTATACAGTGTGAACTGAACACCACTGGAAAAGCAAAGTAAAAAAAAAAAAAAAAATGGGAAATGTGGTGAAATAAAGTACCTTGGTTAAATCAGAGTGTTATGGTGTTTAAAGTTATACTGATTTTAATTTGTAAGATGTCTTGCAAACCCCCCTGGCCCCCACCCCACCCCAAAAACAACAACAACAACAACTAAACTATAAAATAAAAAAATAGGAGAAGAATTAAAATAAGATGAAAAATATATAGACGGTCTGGTGAGATTGAGAAACCTTTTTTCTTCTTTCTCACGGCTAAAGGGTCCTCTGCGATGTGCCTTTGCCTGAAGAGCAGGCCATATTTTTTGTTTGACAGGCGTGTATTGTCTATCAGCTGTGTTGTTGATTCTGTCCCAGTTGTTGGACATACTGGAGCAGCACATCATGAGTGAAGGTCATGAGTATCGGCGCATCGATGGCAGCGTAACCGGGCGCAGACGACAAGAAATTGTGCGAGAGTTCAACAGCGATCCCAACATCTTTCTGTGTCTAGTCTCCACAAAGTGAGTGCTTCCTTCTTATCTCTTTTTTTTCCTCTCCCAGTCTCTGCCCCTCTCTTGTGCTTTATGTTTGTTTTGACATTGTGTTTGCTAGAACTGACAGTGACATGGTGACAATGCCAAGAATGTTTGTTGTTAGAGCCTGGTACAGTTGTATCACAGTGAGTCTGTACAGCAGATCCATAATGAAAGAATGCCCTGATGTGATTATTCATCTTTCAGTGATGATGATGATGATGAGTGTCTACATGTGCAGATCCCCTGATGAAAATACCCCTCTCTGAAGACTGATTTTTGCTGAAACATTTCCCTTTGTACTATAGTCTATACCAGTTTTAACATGTATACACTTTTAAAAAGTAATATATGATGACAAAATGTGTATCGCCCTGATATACCCACACACATGTATACCCTTAAAAAGTCATATATGATGACAAAATGTGTATCACCCTGATATAACTGCACTGGTTGACTGGGTGGAAAACGCCACTTTTCTTACTTACTTACCTCCCTTCGTTAATCAATGTAAATGAACCCCTGAGCATACCAGGGATGACCTCTCTTTCCAAGCCACTGTCACTTATGAGATCAGGGCTTCCACTGTCTCGGTATTGACATTTCTGACCTGTGCGTGTTTGTAATTGCACTTAGCATTTTCTCTGCAGCATGCTTTGTGAGTTTTTGATGACCTTTTTCGTCAGATGTGATATGATCTGACAGAAGCATTTGTTGTATGGTTTGTCCAGAGCCGGAGGGCTGGGCCTCAACATGACTGGAGCCAACAAGGTGGTGATCTTTGATCCAAACTGGAACCCCAGCCATGACCTTCAGGCACAGGACAGGTAAGAGAGACCCCCCCTCCCCCCCCCCCCCCCCCCATCAGTGTCTCCCACCCTCCTCTGTTTGTCTGTGTCAAATGACATACTTCCATTTGGCACAAGGCGTCACCATAGTTCCCATTTGAATGAGAACAAGTTTACATGTGGCAGAAACTAGGAACTTAAAAAAATGATTGATTATTTAAACAAGAAGCATATGTGGAGAGTGACAATGAAGCTATAAACAGATAGGATTAACAGCAGGACACACACAGCAAAGGGACATGGCAGCAGAGTCCTGAATCACACATGATATTTGTCCCATAAATTTGAATCACCTTCAATAACTGTCCCAGAGACTTGAATCACCTATAATAACTGTCCCAGAGACTTGAATCACCTGTGGTAACTGTCCCATAGACTTAAATCACCTGTGATAACTGTCCAAGAGTCTTGAATCACCTATAATCATAGTCCGAGAGACTTGAATCACCTGTAATAACTGCCCAGAAACCTGAATCTTCTATGGCAACTGGCCCAGAGACTTGAACTGCCAGTGATAACTGGTCCAGAGACTTGACACACCTATGATAACTGAGAGACTTATATCACCGATAATATCTGCCCCAGAGACTTGAATCACCTGTGACAACTGCCCCAGAGACCTGACTCAGTCATAATTGTCACAGAGACCTGAATCACCTGTAATAAATGTTCCAGAGACTTAAATCACCTATGATAACTGTTCCAGAGACTTGAATTGCCTGTGATATTAGACTTGAGTCACACATGATGACTGCCCCAGAGACAAGTCACCTATGATAACTGTCCCAGAGACTTCAGTTGCCTGAATCTTCTTTGATAACTGTCCCATAGAGATGAATTCCAGGTGGATTATTTCAGCTTTGTTAAATGCTTGTTTCTGGTCCTCTGCAGAGCCTACAGGATTGGCCAGAGGCGTGACGTGGAGGTGTTCCGCCTAATTTCTGCTGGTTCCATTGAGGAAAACATCTACTTGAGGCAGATCTATAAACAGGTAACACTGCCCATTGACTCACTGTGTGAAGGACAAAATTGTGTCTTTGTATGTGACTGTTCACTAAAACAAATATAACACAATTACCGAACATATGTCAGGACACCTGTTCAGTACACCTGTTCCAGCAATGGATGAAATATGTACAGTTTATGCATACATAATATGCAAAAAGGTACAGGCATACAGACAGATCAGACAAAGTACTTCAACAGATATTTGCCTTGAAAGTGTGACTTTCAGGGACTTTTCCTGTTTTGTTTTGCATCTGGGCAAAATGTGTGTGATGTGTAAGGAGAGGAAGGTTTAGCGCACTGTACTGCCTCTTATTGCACAGAGCAGATCTGCAGGACTTTGGTAGCTCTGGTGATTGTGCTTTTCTGTTTGCGTCAGTTGCAACTTGCTGGCACTGTCAGTGATTTGTAGCAAGCTGGGCTTAAACAGGCTGAGTGTTTCTACATGTACTTCCTGTAAAGTTTCCAACTTTCTGTCTTACTACATGTACTTACTGTGAAATTTCATACTTTCTGTGTTACTTCAGGTAGTTACTGTGAAATTTCACACTATCTGTGTTACTTCATGTACTTGCTGTGAAATTTCATGCTTTCTGTTTTACTTCATGTACCTACTGGGAAATTTCCAACTTTCTGTGTTGCTTCATGTACTTACTGGGAAATTTCATACTTTCTGTGTTACTACCTGTAATTACTGTGAAATTTCTGACTTTCTGTTTTATTATATGAACTTACTGTAAAATTTAGTACTTTTTGTGTTACTACATGTACTTACTTGGAAATTTCCAGCTGTGTGTGTTACAACATCAACTTGGTGAGAAATTTCATAATTTGTGTTACAACATGTACTTACTTAGAAATTTCTGACTTTCTGTGTTACTACTTGTACTTACTGGGAAAGTTCCAACTCTCTGTGTCTGCTTGCTGAAAATTTTCATACTTTCTGATTGATGGTGTGACGACGCCTTGCCTGTCAAACAAGAAACCCTCACAATGCACTCTGTATCCTGTATTTAACTGGTGGAAATGTAGCTCTGCTTGCTTCCAGCAACTGGACAATGTTGCCATAGGAACAGAGAATGCCCGCCGCTACTTCCAAGGTATCCAGGGTGACGTGGACAACAAAGGAGAGCTGTTTGGGGTGAAGAACATGTTCCGTCTGCGCACTGGGGACTCCTGCCTCACCATGGACATTTTGAATGTGAGTACATGTCACTTCACCTGGGAGGGATGGGGGCCGTAATATGATGTCAGGCATTACATTGAGAATGGAAATTCTTCAGTACTTGGATACGGCTGCAGTCACTCCTTTTTTGATGCTGTCATTCTTCCTTTCCTACTCTTTGTCTTTTTAGTTGTAAGGTGACCCTGTGTGGTTGACAGGCATTACTATCCAAGAACTAACTCTCTCTCTCCCTCTCTCTCTCTCTTTCTCTCTCTCTCTCCCCCTTCTCTCTTTTTTGCTCTTTTCCTTTCTCTCACTTTTCTCTTTCTCTCTCTCCCTCTCGTTCCCCCTGTCTCTCTGTTGCAGCTGTTCTATCTTGGAAGAAAGTGATAAATTTCTGCCAGGATGGATGAATAGACTAGCTTAACTTTGGAGTCCTGGTCAGAGAGGTGCTGGCAAGGGACAGTCCCTGGGAGGTTAGGGTGGAAATGAGCCTGTGGTCTGCATCACCACGAGAATGACCGCTACCTTGAGACTGGTGGTGGCTTAACCTGACGGGCAAAGCGACCTCAAAGAGCACAGCGGTCAAAGGTGAAAGGTGAAGCTGAAACCAGTTTCAAACATCAGACTGACGTGAACCTGTGCTTGTGGTGTGGTCTGGGTACCCATCAGTTTAGAGCAAACCCTGCATGCTCAGAAGCTGTTTTTTTTCTCCCTGTTTGTTCAGCGAAATGCCAAGGTGGAGGCAGGCGTAGCTGGTTACAACGTGGCCGAGTACATCCCCTCTTGGCGCGAGCAGCAGCTGGTGGCAAGGGACGACACAGTAGAGGAGGAGAAAGAGGACTCTGACGGGGGTGGGTCAGCCAGTGGTGCTGAGACCAGTGATGAGGAGTCCCTCAAGGCCCTGAAGGATCTCTTTGATGATGCAGGTCTGACAGCTTGTAGTCTTGTGGAAATGTCTTTCTGAATTATTCTGCCTCTGTTGTGTGTTTTTTCCCCTCAGTGTTTCACAATATAGTACTGATAACATAAAACTAAAAGGACCAGAAATTTCTTTCATTTTGCCAGTATTCTGTGTTAACCAATACAGAGTGAGAAAGAAGGAATCTGGTCTTGAATAAAAATTGGTTGTGTCTTATGCCTGTGCACACGTGTGTCGCTGAGTGTGCCTGAAATGTAGGGCATATGTGCCACTGGGGGGTATCTATTTGAGACTGTACCTCTGGTGGAGTTTATGTCCCTTGTGTTTATACACATGCCAGATGAGAGTGTAGGCAACTCAGGTCTTTCTTGTTGTACTTGTGTTATGTATTTCGGTGCTAATTAACAAGGGATTGTGTGCTGATTCTGCTTTGGGACAAGAAACAGTTTTTGTTACTCAGCAGTTTGTGTTCCAAGAGTTCTTGTTAGCTGTACTTTGCTGTGCTTCCTGTCTTAGTGATGTGTCTTACAACCCAGAGTGTGTAGTACATTGTGAGCAAATCATCATTGTTCTTGCAATTTCAGCAAGATTTTGCCACTTGACAATGACATGGTGTTGGATCATTTATGTTGTGTCATCACATTATCGTTTATGTATTCTTACTGCCTCAACACTCCCTATCCCATTTTTGGTTTTGTTTCCAGCGTCCGACGATGACGAGAAAGAAAAGCAGTCAGCAACGCCAAAGAAACACAGACCAGCAGGTAGCAGAGAACCTCAACCCTCCACCTCAGGATTCAACACTGGCAGCAACAAGCAACCAGCCACCTCCACCAGGAAAAGGACTATTCACGACCACAACTCTGACTCTGAGTCTTCTGCTGAAGAAAGCGCAGCACGGCCTTCAAGACCCACCACTCGGCAGCGCAAGGCCCAGACCAGAACTGGAGCAAGCGCATGGGGTGACAGGACGAATGCCGCAGACGTGTTGGACTTCTTGGACGAGAGTGATGTCGCAGCAGGCGGGGAGGGTAAAAAAAGCCTGGGGTTGAAAGGAAAGAGGAATAAGAGTCGTGGGGATGTGAGCGGGGGAACCAAGACTACGTCAGCCCAGCCTCCCTTGGAGGACAGCTTGGTGACACCCTCCTTTTCTTCTGTCAGTTCTGTCTTTGGTGAGTGCTGAAGGATTTCTGTGTGACGATAATGGTATGTGTTCTTTTTTTCTTTTTTTTGTGCGCTTTTTTCCCAACTGCAGCAGGGAGCCCATCACACGAAAGTGTAAGCAAGGAATTATACATAGTCCAAAAAATCTGAACCCTGATACAGTGAGAAACAGGCCAACTACAACATTGACCACACACACATCCATGCACGCAGGCACACATGCGTGCGCACACACACTCACACACACAAACACACACACACACTGTATATCATCAGTAATCAACAACAACAAAAGGTAATAGTGGAGATTCCTATAGTGTCATGTGTAATGAGCACAGTGCACTTCACAATGGCTGTGTAGAGTCATGTGTGAAGATGTGTTTTTGTTTGTTATGTAACTGGTGTAGTATAAAACTTCATGATATTCTTTTCACCTTGAGCTTTCAAATTGGAACCCTGTAGTTTGTAACGATTGTGGGTATGTTAAAGCGCAAAAAAGGAGATGGTTCATATCTTAATAAAAAGGAACTGAACGTCTCAGTAACTTGTTGTTACTGACAAGCTGTCTGACCTCATGCACTGATATATAACTTGTATAGTGTGGCAGATATGAACCCATTAAAAACCTCTGTGACATCTCAAGAAGTCACCGTGACACTGTTGATCAAGACTGGATTTGTGACTGTTTGGTATTTTTAAAAGTCACTTTGAATTTGATGCAGTAAAAAATTATGTGTAAATATGATTTCAGTCATTGTGGAGTGATCCACATTCACGACAACCTCTGATGTCATGTTGATTTCAGAGCATTGTGGAGTGATTCACATTCATGACAACCATTGACATCATATGTTGCTTTCAGAGCATTGTGGAGTGATTCACATTCATGACAATCCAGCCATTGTGGGCGCCAGCAGGGTGGAGGATCACATGACTCGCTGTGCCCTGCAGGATGTCTTTGAGCTTAGTTCCAATACACAGGCCCTGGCACTTCTCTGTGATCCCATGTCACAGGTATGTACACTTTGTGCTTATGTGTTCTGGTATTGATATTATATGTGTACACAAGCCTAGCTGCTTCTCTGTGATCCCATGTCACAAGTATACCCTTTGTGCTTGTAGTCTGGTATTGATGTAGTGTGTGTTACACAAGCCCCTGTGCTTCTCTGTGATCCCATGTCACAAGTATACCCTTTGTGCTTGTAGTCTGGTATTGATGTAGTGTGTGTTACACAAGCCCCTGTGCTTCTCTGTGATCCCATGTCACAAGTATACCCTTTGTGCTTGTATTCTGGTATTGATATTATATGTGTACACAAGCCCCTGTGCTTCTCTGTGATCCTATATCACAGGTATGTACACTTTGTGCATGTGTTCTGCCATTAGTATTATATGCATATACAAGCCTTGCTGCTTTTCTGTGATCCCATTTCACAAATATGTGCACTTTGTGCATGTGTTCTGGTATTAATATTACATGTAAACACAAGCCCTGGTGTTTCTGTGATCCCATGCCACATGTATGTACACTTTATTCTTGTGTTCTGGTATTGTGGCAATGTGAACGCGCAAGGTTTTGTGTGGAAGGTTTTATGGCCGTATATAAATTTTCATTTATTCATTAATATTAGATGTATACACAAGCCCCAGCTCTTCTGTGTGATCCCATGTCTCAAGTATGGACGCTTGTGCTTGTGTTGTGGTATTGATATTACATGTATACACAAGCCCTGGCACTTCTCTGATCCCATGTCACAGGTATTTACATGCTTGTGGTATTAATATTACATGCATTCACAAATCCTGGTGCTTATGTGTGATCCAATGGCAAGTGTGTAGAGATTTTATTGTCAGCACCAGTCTACACTCCGAAGGTTTCCTTTTGATCTCAGTCACTTGGTGACCTCACCTGGTGAATATTTCTTGGACATGGTCTATTACTTTTGTTTATATGGCTTAGTCTGATCCAGGATGTACAGTGTGTTCTCTAAGGGATCTCTAACAGTTTCCTGTAACTTCCATTTCTATGGCCTTGTTGTTCCATCCCATGATGTAGAGGCTGTTTTAGTGATCTGTTGATAAGGACCTGTGTTGTTTTGCTGCAGCCCAGTGAAGATGAGTCCTTGCAGAAGATCAAGGCAGCAGTGCCCCGTGGCAAAGGTCTGAGACGAAAAGCTGCAAGGGGCAGAACTGCGGCCAAGGACCACAACTCTGCCAGGACTGTTGATCATGGGCATTGTCACATTCTCGTGGGCCAGACACCCACTGCCATCAGAAAGTCAGTGTGTGTGTGTGTGTGTGTGTGTGTGTGTGTGTGTGTGTGTGTGTGTGTGTGTGTGTGTGTGTGTGTGTGTGTGTATGTGTGTGTGTTGCAGTCTATGTGATATCTCATTACCTTGGTTATTTGGAATTTGACCTAAGAGACAAGACTCAGTCAGATGAGGCTGGAAGTTACAGTAGTGTGTAAAATTTAGTTTTTGTTGCTGAACTTTTCTGTCTGAAATGAAAGATATTTGGAAAATTTGGTTCCATGGAGCACATGGTACAAACTTGCACTTATACAAGAGGTGAAAAATCAGATATGCACTGGAACAAGAGTTTGATGTCCCTGATTGATACTTGCAGTCAACAGAGATTACAGAACACTGACAATAAATTCAGTGACTATGTACTATTCAAATTCAGTGACTATTTACTATTCAAATTAGTCTTCCTTGTGCCATTTTTTCCCTCTTTTTTTTCTTTAGAAAAATTGGTTGGTATTATCATATCAGTTTGTTAATAAAATTTCTTCAGGAAACACTGGAGTCGCTTGAAGGAGTCAAAGAGCTGTCAAGATGATGTCACTCTCGCCCAGCAGGTGGTAGTGGCCTCCTCTGAGGAACGCCTAGCCATGCTGAAGGAGATGTACAGACGTCGTCACGACAACACACTCCATGGAGTGCTGGATGACATTCTGTCCAAGCCAGCAGACCCACCAGAAGAAGCTGTTGAAGAAAGTGACCCAGGCAAAGCACCAGCAAAGTCACCCACAGGCAAAGGCCAGCCAAGGAAAGGTGGGTGCAACAGGCTTCTCTCACAGCCGCGCTGAAAGGGACACCAGTTACTTAGTTCGTGCTTTGATTTTAGCATCCCGTTAACTGCACAGGGACACCTGAGGACAAATCACACATTCAGAATTCTTTTACACCAGTTCAGGAGACAAGTTATTAGATCTCAAGTTTGTCTGATTCACTGTTAAAATGTCATGATGATGTGGGGCTGTCCTCGGATGTCGGGCTGACATATTAGGGACAAAATTGCATCAAAACCCAACCATCTATTTATATACCAGTGCACACCAACACATGTTTTGGTACCCATTTATATTCCAGTGGCACTCCTGATTGGAACCTGCTGAAATCACCTTTGACTATGAGCAGGGTAACCTGTTTTATTCTGCAGACCCACACAGGAAACTGCATTAGCCAAAACTAACACAGTTAAAATGGCTGAAAACTGATACAAGTCTGTTTTTTTAATTTATTTACGTCAATACTTACTGAGGGTTTTATCTGGAGATGAACCCTAAGTGCTTCACAATAGCAACCATAGCACTTTTCTCTGCTTCAAGGCAGATGACAAAGTAAGTTTTTAGTATCCACTGAAGTGATTACAAACCTGTTTGGATGCTACATTGCTGGTGCCACATGAAACTGCTGCCATCTCATTGCACTTTCTGTGTACACCATGTCCATACTACCATGCACCAATTTACAGTGTCACTTTACTCAAAGCCACGTACATAAGGTGCGTGTGTGTTTAGCTGTACTTGCGACACACACTTTTGGCAGAATAATCAGGATCTTTTACACGCTACTGCAGTAAGATGGGAGTGGAATGATTAACCAAAATAAATGGCAGCTTAGAAAGTTGACCCTGGGCAAGAAAATTCTCTCACCTCTCCTGCCGGGGCTTGAACTCAAGACTTTTTGATCATGATTCTGGCATTCTACAACTGAGCTATCCCAGCTCCCCATTATCCTATTGCTATTGCTAGGACCCAGAATGATGTTTCTTTTGCTTGGGGTCTTTGAAACATGAGCTGGATAGGCCTGGTGACCAAACTGCCCAGCAGACAGCCCCAGGTTTAAATTCTCTTCAGATCACATACGTTTTCAAAAGCTGCAGTTTACTGACTCTATCTTGTCACTAACTTTGGTCTTATCCTCTTTTTGTCTGCTTCTCTTTTTCCACACAACTCTTGCTGCACACACAAAATGTGATTAACTCACTGAACATAAGATCTGATGAGGTCATATTGCTTTGAATATGTATCAGATCATATAATTGGATGAGAAATCAATGTTTTAAGCACAAAGTATAACAGCCCAACATTGCTCAGGGTGTCTATCACATCGTAAGACTGTGTATTGATTGTGATTGTTATCATCAGTGTATGTAAGTGTAGTGGGTGCACTACCAGAGCAAAGAGGTACAGCTGTAAGTACTTTGTGGTTTCAGGGAGGAGAAAAGTCAGTCAATCCAAAACCACCCCAGCACAGAAACGGCCTGTGAGAAGAAAGCGCGCAGCTCCAGGACTCTTGTACGATAATGTAGACGACACTCAACCCTCCCAGCCACCAAGGAAGCGGACCAATCCTCTGGAAGATGACCCCTCAAGTGACAACTCCGGTTTTGACATTGGAGCCAAGGTCAGCCCAGCCAAGGTCAAGGTAACACCAAGGAAACGAAGGGGTGGAACTCTGTGCAGTGGTCGCACCCAGCCCCAGAGTGTTATCTCACCCACATCATTCGACAGAACTGACAAGGCAGCTACATCCACAAGCAGGGTGTCATGGAAAGTGCCAGACAGTGCCATGGATATCCCTCCAAATGATTCCAGTTCTGATGTGGCAGAGGATGTCGATGGACTTTTACAAGAGCTGGGACAAAAACCAACAAATACTGCGTTCTGTCCAAAAGATCTGAAACAGTCCTCGGCCGCAAAACCAGCGCCTTTCTGTGGGCAAAAGCGAGGTGGCACCGACCTTCCCAAAGATGCAGACACAGTCTCCTCTGCTGGTGGGAAACCCAAGTTTTCTGTGCTGGATGACATTTTCTTAGACCCAGACGACTGTCATTTGAGAAAGCAAAGACCCCCTCCCAAGCGAGGGCAAACGTCCAGAACAGAGACCTCAGCAGGAATCCAATGGAAAGACAGCACAGCGGACCATTCAGCCACTCCCAGCACATCAAGGTTGAAGAGTATTGGAAGGACAGGCACATCAACTTCGTCAGAAGTGTTTCCTGATCTAATGAACAACAGCACACTGCTAGACGACGATGTCGATTGTTTCGGCGAGCTGGCCCAGTGGACAAAGCGACAGCAGAAGCGCAAGGCACCGGCCAGGAAAATTGACCGGCTGCTTCAAGAAACTACAGACAATTATCTTCAGTTGTTCGAGTCTGGTCATTTGGTGAAGAAGCGACAGAGAGAGAGAAGCGCTGAGCAGATGGGAGACAGAGGATTGGCAGAAAGGGAGGAAGAGGTGTCTAAAAGGGAGTTTAAAAGACCGGAGAGTAGTGAACTGGATCCCTCGGGCAGTTTGTTTTAGCAGTGTTATGAACCTCTGTTCTGAGACCATCCTATAAGTCGAGTAAAAGTGGTCTTTAAAAGGAATGGCCCTTGGTAAAGAAGAAAAAAAAGTGGTCCTAAAGAGGGGTGGCTTCTCCACAGGGTGGTCTTTCATCAGTTAGGTCATCTCAGGGTGGTCTTTCATCAGTTAGGTCATCTCAGGGTGGTCTTTCTGCATGGTGCTGTAAAGGAAAAAAAAGTGGTCCTAAAGAGGGGTGGCTTCTCAAGGTGGTCTTTCATCTGTTAGGTCATCTCAGGATGGTCTTTCTGCATGGTGCTCTTTCATCAGCTCAGTCCTTCATTATGTTGCTCTTTGATTAGCTCAGTCTTTCATCATGGTGCTCTTTCATCACCTCAATCTTTCATCATGGTGCTCTTTCATCAGCTTCATCTTTCATCATGGTGCTCTTTGAATAGCTCAGTCTTTCATCATGGTGCTCTTTCATCAGCTCGGTCTTTCATCATGGTGCTCTTTAATTAGCTCAGTCTTTCATCATGGTGCTCTTTCATCAGCTCAGTCTTTCGTCATGGTGCTCTTTGATTAGCTCAGTCTTTCATCATGGTGTTCTTTCATCAGCTCAGTCTTTCGTCATGGTGCTCTTTCATCAGCTTCATCTTTCATCAGGGTGGTCTTTTATCAGTTAGGTCTCCTCAGGGTGGTCCCTCTTCATGGTGCTCTTTCATCAGCTTGTCTTTCATCAGGGCGGTCTTTTGTCAATTAGGTCTCCTCACAGGGTGGTCTCTCCTCATGGTGCCCTTTCATCAGCTTGTTCATTCACCAGGGTGGTCTTTGATCCGTTGGGTCTCTTCACAGGGTAGTATCAGTTAGGTCTCCCCACGGTGCTCTGTCCTCATGGTGCGCTGTCCTCATGGTGCTCTTTCCTCATGGTGCTCTTTCATGAGGGTGCTCTTCCATCAGTTGGGTCTTTCGTCATGGTAGTCTTTCACCATCCAGGTGTCTCTCCTCAGGGTGGACAGTCATCATTTAGTCTTTCATCAGCTAGGTTTTTTCATCAGGGTGGTCTATAACCATCAGGATGGTCTCCCTCCAGGGTGGTCTATAACTATCAGTGTTCTCCCTTCAGGGTGGCCTATAACCAACCACCAAGGTGCTCTCCTTTCAGGGTGGTCTATAACCATCAGCGTGCTCTCCATTCAGGGTGGTCTATAACCATCAGGGTGGTCTCCCTTCAGGGTGGTCTATAACCACCAGGGTGGTCTCCCTTCAGGGTGGTCTATAGCCATCAGGGTGGTCTCCCTTCAGGGTGGTCTGTAACCATCAGGGTGGTCTCCCTTCAGGGTGGTCTATGACCATCAGGGTGGTCTCTCATGGTGGTCTATAACCATCAGGGTGCTCTCCCTTCAGGGTGGTCTAGAGCCATAAGGGTGGTCTCTCCTCAGGGGTCCAACTGTAGCATGTGGTAGCGCAGCAAATGCTCAGCAGGACTCGTGAAAGTGCTGGCACCCAGTGCAACAGAAGCTCAACAGAACTCATGGTAGTGCTGATACCCAGTGACTCACTTGCGACGATGGTTATTGCAGTTACATAAGCCTCCCAGGGCAACCAATGATTAACATGATAATTATGTGTCTTCCTGCCTGCAAAACACCCAGATCCAGTCCGCGAGGTCGTCCTGAGGCAAATGTCCTATTTCCCAGACAACACTCGCGACTTCACAGCTGAAACATAAGGTAGTGAGAGGACAAGAAAGGATCTGTAAACCTTTATGGCTGTGTGCGTATATTTGCATGTATCTGTGTGTGTGTTTGCTCATGTGTGTCTTAAAAGATTGAGACAGAGGCAAATGTTTGATGACCATTGCAGCTTGTGATGGGGAGTGCGTTAGTGAAACACTTACTGATGTGAGTGCACATGTGACCAATCATTTGCGTGTAATGCTTGAATTATAGGGGTTTAGGCTGACAAGGCCAATAAGAGAACTAACTACTGATATTTCCAGTCAAGGTTTTGTTTGGTGCTACAAGGACAGCCTGTGTGTATTGCGTACACGTGTATGTGGGTCACTGTGTGTGTGTGTGTCACTGTGTGTATGGAGTTGAGGGAATGAGATGTCTGCAGCTCAGAGATGAGGGAGTTTTATGTGAGGATGGATGAAACATTTTTTTTTTTTCTACAATCATGTTCCATTTAACAAAATTAACCACAAGGAACATTTTGATGAACATGTACACTGTTTTACATGCAAATCATGTGCATTTTTTCTGTCTATTCACGAGTTGCTCAATAAACTGACCAAACAGTTGTAGGTTTGTTTTGTTTTGTTTATTTTGCAAGCTGTGCTTATATGTTGCACACAATGAATTTTCAACATTTGAAAACAGAGATACTGAGCAGTAAATGGCAATGTGGAGCATAAAACTTGTCCCATGTTACATTTTGTTTATTTTGCACACTGTGCTAATATGTTGCACACACAATGAATTTTTAACATTTGAAAACAGAGATATTGAGCAGTAAATAGCAATGTGGAGCATAAAACTTGTCACATTTTATATAGGAAGTGTCGGTGGCTTGACCAATGATACAAATAATACAGTATGGCATCCAAACTTATGTCTTCCGCAAAACAAACAGGTGCTCACGGTAACTACGCATTCCTACATCCAAACTGATGTCTTCCGCAAAACAAAAACAGGTGTGCAAGGTAACTACCCATTCCTACATCCAAACTGTTGTCTTCCACAAAAGAAACACAGGTGCTTGAAGTAACTACACATTCCTATGTGTGTTAAGTAACAGTCCAGTTCTAAGTCTGAGAGAAGGGCGCCTTCTCACAGACGGTGTTGCCACAAGACTGTAGCCTGAAAGACGCACACTTTCACTCTGGAGCCAGATTCTGGAGACGAACATGTGTTGCCCCTGCCACCACCCAGCCACCAGGGGGGGTTGTGGAGTAGTCTCGCTTGAACCTGAAAGGAGACGGTGGTTAGTTCCTTCATATTTTCTGACTGCCCTCATTTACATTGTGCCCCATCCCACGTGTATGTTGCATCAGGACAGAGCACGATATAAAAACAACAAACTATAAAAAACAAAATTAATTGTAACAGTGTCCTGACCTCAAGGCAAATTCAAAATTCATCAAAACCCTATCACAGTTCATCAACAAATCCCTCCAGCTCAGTCCAATTCAAAGCAAATCAGATCGCCAACCTGACTTTCATGTTATTTTACTGTTTGCATCTTCTGCATTCCACACCTGTTCTTCCACCTTTAAAAATATTTGAAGACGTCATGAATTATGTCCATGTCTGATATCCATACAGACCTCTAAAACCCAAGTTTGGCATAACACCAGATTTTGCTGATAACACAGACCACAACACTATGTTAATTGCCAATAACACAGATCACAATACCACATTAATTGCTGATAACACAGACCTGAACACTGTTAACTGTTGATAACACAGACCACAATACCACATTAATTGCTGATAACACAGACCACAACACTAGGTTAATTGCTGATAATACAGACCACAACACTATGTCAATTGCTGATAACATAGACCACAATACCATCTTAATTGCTAATAAGACAGACTACAATATTATGTTAATTGCTGGTAACACAGACCACAAGTCACAGCTGCCTGCGGATTTACTTCAAAATTCTGTGGCATCCATATGCAACAGACAAAAGAGAAGAAGAAAAACGTACCGTATTCCCATGTCCACAAGGTAAGGAATCGTGTCAATGAGCTTGAGACCAAAGCACACTGAATCTACAAACACCAGCCCTTCATCTGAGTGAGAGAGAAGGAGGACAAAATATCAGTTCAAATAACTTGCTTGTGCTACTAAATGTTAAATGATGAAAAAGTAGTGTGGTTTTCTCAGTTTTGCACACACACAAAAAAAATCTTTTTGTTTTTGTTTTAGCACATGACAGAATTCTAAGAAGAAACTGGAATGAATCAGTGACAGAGGTATCTGCTACAACCACATCTAATTTGCTTGGCAAATCTGGTGGGATTTTCTTCATTGATATTTAACACCCAGTAAACTGTAGGTCCAAACTGCATAATTTACCAAATCACAAGTCTTATTCAATGATGATGTCATATCATTTTATGTGTGTGTGTGTGTGTGTGTGTGTGTGTGTGTGTGTGTGTGTGTGTGTGTGTGTGCACATGCATGTGTGTGTACATGCATGTGTGTGTGTGTGTGTGTGTGTGTGTGTGTGTGTGTGTGTGTGTGTGTGTGCACATGCATGTGTGTGTGTGTGTGTGTGCGTATGTGCACATGTATGCATGTGTGTAAGCTTGTGTTATATCGTTTTTTTCCTATTTTGATAGGTATGACTGTATGACTGGTATGCTATAACTTTCATTCTTCTTGTTTTGTTGTGATTACTGTTAAAATTTATTTTTATTACTGTTAATGTTATTGTAAAGTGCACTTAGCCAGAGGCAAAGTGCTATATAAATGCTCAAAATCAGTCCATCACCAGTATCAGTCAGTATTCTGAGCCACTGCAGGCTCAAAATCAGTCCATCACCAGTATCAGTCAGTATTCTGAGCCACTGCAGGCTCAAAATCAGTCCATCACCAGTATCAGTCAGTATTCTGAGCCACTGCAGGCTCAAAATCAGTCCATCACCAGTATCAGTCAGTATTCTGAGCCACTGCAGGCTCAAAATCAGTCTATCCGTCAATATTCTGAGTGACTGCAGGCTCAAAATCAATCAGTCTGTCAATATTCTGAGCTACTGCAGGCTCAGAATCAATCAGTCTATATTCTGAGCCACTGCAGGCTCAAAATCAATCAGTCTATCAATCAATATTCTGAGCCACTGCAGGCTCAAAATCAATCAATATTCTGAGCCACTGCAGGCTGAAATGAAGGAACATTGGACAGTTCTGGGTCCTCAGGACACTGGAAGCCTTTGCTTTCCCACAGGCAAAGCATCACTGACACTGAAAGTTTACATTAGACTGAGCACACTTCTAACCTTCTCTAACTCTGTGTGTGTGTGTGTGTGTGTGTGTGTGTGTGTGTGTGTGTGTGTGTGTGTGTGTGTGTGTGAGTGAGTGAGTGAGTGAGTGTGTGTGTGTGTGTGTGTGTGTGTGTGTGTGTGTGTGTGTGTGTGTGTGTGTGTGTGTGTGTGTGTGTGTGTGTGTACATGTGTGTGTGTGTGTGTGTGTACATGTGTGTGTGTGTACATGTGTGTGTGTGTGACTTGGATTCTTCTAGTGTATGTGCGTGTGTGTGTGTGTGTGTGTGTGTGTGTGTGTGTGTGTGTGTGTGTGTGTGTGTGTGTGTGTGTGTGTGTGTGTGTGTGTGACTTAGACTCATTTTCAGTATGACTGTATGTGTGTGTGCATGCATGTGTGATTTAGACTCCTCCTTCCTTCAGCACCTAAAGACTGCCTGTGCCAGACAGTACAGTGAAGGGAAACACATTGTGTAGAGAGACATGATGGCAGCTGTTTCCATGATGAGTTCCCTTCAACAGTGTATTCAGAGAACAGCAGTTGCTGACAAAATGATGATTAAGTCCACTCACCTTCTTCGTCATTGTCCAGAGCAATGTGACGTATCTTCATCAACACCACATCCTCCACGTCCAGCGCCAATGCTTCACGCTCAGCACAGGACAATGACGTACTGTAGTTTTCAAACCACTCGATTACCTACACCAGCACAGAGAAAAACATTTGTAACCTGTGACCTACTTGACTGTCAGTGACATACTGTAGTCTTCAAACTACTCAGTTACCAACACCAACACAGAAAAATACTTGTAACCTGTGACCCTTGACCTTGGATCATCTAAGCACCACACCATAATGAAGTACAGAAATAAAAATGGTGTGTTTTAGTTACCTCTTCTTCCATAAGCCCAGTCAGCTGCTCAAATTTGCCCTGGGATACCAGCTGTGTCACGTGGCAAATGGCCTGCACAGAAATGGGCAAACACATCTGATGAAATGGGGACCATTTCTATTCTTGGAATATTTCCATTAAACAACACTGTCCTTCATCCCTATCAGTCTGTAGTGTGTGTGTGTGTGTGTGTGTGTGTGTGTGTGTGTGTGTGTGTGTGTGTGTGTGTGTGTGTGTGTGTGTGTGTGTGAGTGTGGATGGATGTGTGTGTGTTGGCATGTGTGCGTTTGTGTGTGTGTGTGTGCATCTTGCACACAGGTATGCTTTAACCCTTGTTGATGCGTACATTATGTGCTAGCTTTCATTCAGTTGTGGATAACATTCTCCATCTCGATGTATGTTATGTGTATTATGTGTGTTTTGAGCTGCAGGGTATACACTCTACAAATTCACATTATTATTATTATTAACAGTCGGTGGACAGTGGCACACAGCAAGAGCACACCTCTCAAAAGCCAAAAGTTAAGTAGGATGAAGCGTGGTCATCACATGGATGGGTGACCTTTCCATACTAGGCAGATTTCTCTGGAGTCAAATTCTGTGCACACACTACAAAAGTCATTGAGATGACATGTTAATGATCCTGTGGCTGATGTCAGATGTCGGTGGATTATGGAAACACTGAAATACCCCAGAATACACTCAAAATATCAGTCTTCAAACTGTGAAAGTTCAACACTATTTTGCACACAGAAGAGGAAGATGATGTTGCTGATGATAAAACTGGGAAGCGAACTTGATGAAACAAGGTAAAACAATCTGAGAAAACAGGGAACACCCTTGAGTTGATACATCAGTTATGACACTCTCCCTAGAATCTGCATTGTTCTATACACTTGTCATTAATATGCATATATATTTAAAATTATATGCACAAGAACTGAGTATCTTAAGTACTGCAACAAGACAAGATATAAACCACTCTGCAATGTCATTCAGAGCAATGCAGTTCGCTTGGTTTGGATGCAGCTTGTGAGGGGTGTTTAACACATGAAATCTGATTGTGACCAGAACTGCTTTTAGTGAACCATCAATGGAAATTTTTTAAAAAAAGAAGAAGATTTTTTTCAGTGCAACAATTGGCTTGGGCATCAGTCTTCAGCCATTAGTTGATCAAAATCTGAAATGAACTGACTGATGAGCTGTCTGTCACATCAATCAACATACTGATATGCAGTATAGTCAGTTGTGGTGCCAATGATTTCAGTGAGATTGGGAGAGGACAAGGTCTGTGGTTTAAAACCTACATAAAACAACCACCATAGCATTCAGTGATTGTTGAACATTAAAGGAGAAAGTGTTTTATTTCCTGTTTATGCACTTTGCAGTGTGTGTGTGTGTGTGTGTGTGTGTGTGTGTGTGTGTGTGTGTGTGTGTGTGTGTGTGTGTGTGTGTGTGTGTGTGTGCATGTGATACTTTTTTGATAATAATTTAAGTTCAAACAAAATTTTGTTTATAAAAATGGAATGCAAATGATAATGCAAAATAGCTGACCTACTAACTGATTTCCAGAACAACCTACTGTTCTTAGCTGAACTGGTCTATTGACCTACAGTATGGAAATCCTGAGCCAATCAATCCCTGTAAGTGTCTTATTAAATTTAAAGACTGGATGAGGGAGTTAGGGTGGAAGGGAAGGAAAAAATACTCCTCCACTGACCTGCCTTGCACCAAACA
>OY757545.1:19045098-19050098 GCA_963584105.1 Alviniconcha strummeri | reverse complement strand
GGCAAGGGTGCGTGCATGCGTGCGTGCGTGTTTTTGTGTGTGTGTGTGTGTGTGTGTGTGTGTGTGTGTGTGTGTGTGTGTGTGTGTGTGTGTGTGTGTGTGTGTGTGTGTGTGTGTGTGTGCGAGCGCGTGTGTGAGTGTGTGTGTGTAACGTTAAAAGACACCTGTTTACCACAATAAATCGTAGCCTATGGCAACCCCGACTACTGAGTACTAGCTGTACGAATCCGCTACGCTAAACGTAATCATCTCCTCCGCTTGCCTCCTCGTCCGTCCACCTGGCGTGAAACGACAAACAGACTGAACACGAAGCGCAATACACGTGGACGGTGTAATACAGCAGCGTTTACAATAGTCTCCTTGTTGTGAGCCGTGTTTTGTGCTGGGATCATTGTCAGCACCATTCATTCGCATACACAGACTAGGAGCACCGATATACCGTGTATTTTCATTACAACGCCTTTCACTTCTGTACTTCACGAGTTAATCATCACTGAGCCTGTTTTCCGAATCCATTAACGTACAAACAGCAGTAAATTCTGATTGTATACCCGCACCTGCAACAGGTAGAGCTAGTTTTGTTTCTCTCTCTCTCTCTCTCTCTCTCTCTCTCTCTCTCTCTCTCTCTCTCTCTCTCTCTCTCTCTCTCTCTCTCTCTCTCTCTCTCTCTCTCTCTCTCCTTTTCTTTTTGTCTCCCTCTCTCTGTCTCTCTCTCTCCCTTTCTTTTTGTCTGCGATTTGAGTTGAAATGGAAGTAGCTGCTTTCAGGTTGAAGCGTGGGTCGTGGGTGGGCGATTGTGACAGTTGTGACATACAGTTTTTACTGACAGTGAAGGAGTGAACAGTGAAGCACTGGCTGTATTTGAGCTATACGTGGCGTGCGAACAGCATTTGGCATTTTAGACATTTCGTTGTGACTTATTCTGGTGACTCCAGAAACTGCTCCAGTTGGGACAGTTATAGGTGAGTAGGATTACAAAGCCTCTGTCTGTCTGTCTGTCTGTCTGTCTGTCTGTCTGTCTGTCTGTCTGTCTGTCTGTCTGTCTGTCTGTCTGTCTGTCTGTCTGTCTGTCTGTCTCTCTCTCTCTCTCTCTCTCTCTCTCTCTCTCTCTCTCTCTCTCTCTCTCTCTCTCTCTCTCTCTCTTTCTGTGTTTGTGTGTGTGTGTGTGTGTGTGTGTGTGTGTGTGTGTGTGTGTGTGTGTGTGTGTGTGTGTGTGTGTGTGTGTAATGTGTGTATGTGTGTGATGTGTGTGTAATGTGTGTGTGTGTGTGTGTGTGTGTGTGTGTGTGTGTGTGTGTGTGTGTGTGTGTGTGTGAGAGAGAGAGAGAGAGAGAGAGAGAGGAGAGAGAGAGAGAGAGAGAGAGAGAGCGCGCATGCGCACTCACGCGTGATTGCAAACCCTCACCGGCTCTTAGCTTACGAGCGGAGAAAGAAAGCACGGTCGATTTTTTGGTGTTTGATAAAGCCCTTCCATTATAGGCCACTAAATAATTCATCAAAATGCTCGGCACACATCAGAGCGACTTTCGTATCACTCAAAATCGATGGAGAGCACACACACGCGCGCGCGCAATTAATACAGCGAGAGGTCCGTTTCGCTAGTTGAGTTTTTCCAATAACCGCAGCACTAACAACCACGCTTTTGCTACTTCCGCTGATGGAAGGCGAGCACCCGGGCATGGACGTACATATACTTATAAGCAAGTCCGTGATCCCGCACACCCCTCACTCCCAGTAAGCAAGCTTTACGTCCACAGAAACCAAAAGGCTTATTAGGCACTGGGGAAAGGAAGGGGGTGAAGGGGGGGGGGGGGGAAGAAAAAGGTTTATTAGGGACAGGAAAAGGGGGGAAGGGGGAGAAAGAGTGAGTGGGTCGTCCGCACAATCCGACCGTCAAAAGACCGAGGAGGCCGTGGACCACCGCCAGAACAATAACTATGTTAAGGCAGTGGGGACCCCGACAGTGCGAAGCAAATAGTGTACTCCGCTAACTGCTGTTTGAACTGCTGTGCGGAGCAGAGTCACAAAGACAATGTCTGTAGCACAGCTGTTGAGGAACAACTGAAGCAAAGGATAGTCTAACTTTCTGAGCCCTGAGTCCACCTCCCTGCTCTTGATCTCTTAGGGGCTCTCTTGAGGGTCCAGCACCACCTCCCTCCTCTTGATCTCTGCTGGACCCGCAAAAGATAGTCCAACTCTTCGTGAGAGTCCAGCTCACCTCCCTCCTCTTGAACGGAACGGAGAAAAACAGAAGAAGAAAAAAACAGGCATGACTGCGGCTAGCCCACATTCTCTCTCTCTCTCTCTCTCTCTCTCATCCTCTCTCTCTCTCTCTCTCTCTCTCTCTCTCTCTCTCTCTCTCTCTCTCTCTCTCTCTCTCTCTCTCTCTCTAACCGATTAACTGTTATTTTTTGTTATTAAAAAAAAAAAAAAAAAAATCGCTTGAAAAAGGTACTTACTCCTTAAAAAATAAATAAAATGGTCATACTAGCAAATCGTTCTTTTTAACCTCTTATGTGTTTCGATTGCAACTGGCGGACTGCAGGCAAATAGCTATATCGTGGTAACGTATCGTTGTCTTTATTGCAACGTATTTTTTTTTTTTTTTTTTTTTTTTTGTAGCAACGCAATGTTACCGCACGTAGGCTACAGTTAGAGCTGCATAGAGAGCTGCTTAGAGATACATAGTATTACCGGCATATACCGGAGAAAAAAAGACCAAAAAAACAAACAAACTAAAAACAAAAATCGGTAGGAATTACGCTACGGCTGCAGCATGCCAGTACATTCGGCTGTTTCCGTAAGCAGTGGCGAATGAAGCAATTGCGGCGGAATTGTTTGATGTTCAAGTCCCAAGGGGAAAATCAGTCTGACCTTTTGTGGAGCCTTTCCGCTAAACCTCGTAACTGAGAGGAACTGGTGTGATTGGCACAGTGTGTGTGTGTGTGTGTGTGTGTGTGTGTGTGTGTGTGTGTGTGTGTGTGTGTGTGTGTGTGTGTGTGTGTGTGTGTGTGTGTGTGTGTGTGTGTGTGTGTGTGTGTGTGTGTACGTGTGCGTGCGTGCGTGCGTTCGTGTGTGCATGTGCGTGTGTGTGTTAGATGTGTGTGTGCCGGCGAGCGTGCTTGAATGTACGCGCATGCGTGCGTATTGATGTGCGTGTTTTGTTTGCTGCTAGTGTTATTGAAAAGCGCTCCAAGCTCCCAGTAGGTCGGAGCTCTGCCAGTAAAGTCTCCTTTATCGTTATAGTTGAATACAACTTTCGCGGATAACTGGGCGTTGAACATCAAGTAACTAACCTACCACCGGCATGTCTGGTTCGCAAAACAGTCTAGTCTTCACACTCTTTAAACTAGGTTGTCTCAGTGTAAAAATAAAAAAGACCCCGCGTTGTTTTGTAAAGCTTGTAATGCCTATGTTTTGTGTGCGTTTATATACAGGTCTTTCTGTTTGTTTTCTCCACAGCCGCAGTTTTACAAGTCGGTCCTTGACAGTGTTGTTCGAGAATTTATGTTTTTGGGGGTTGCATCTTTGGTTATCTGAAGGAGACTAACAACTTCGGAAACTAATAAGATTCTGTTACGTTTTGGATTTGGTCTTGTTTTACCCACTTTTTACCTCTTTTCGTTTACTGAATTGACACTGCGCTAGTTTTAACATGTATATATACCTTTTGTTGTTGTTGTTGTTGTTGCTTATATTGTATTCTGACAAATGCTTTTCGCCCTGAGTTCAATCCGCAGGTTTCTCGCTGAAGATGCAGCCAAGACTCTTGTTACTTCCTATATCATCTCACGGCTTGACTACTGCAACTGTCTCCTCATGGGTACACCTAATTCTGTCATCCAACCTCTCCAGAAAATCCAAAACTTTGCTGCAAGACTCGTTCTCTTGGCACCCCGCCACCACCACTCAACACCTCTTCTGGAAAAACTGCACTGACTTCCCATTTCAGAACGTATTAAATATAAAGTCGCTTGTATGTGTTTCAGTGCTGTAAATGGTTCTGGTCAAGCTTACCTCTCTGAACTGCTGCATGTCTACACTCCGTCTCTCACGCTACATTCTTCTTCTGACACCCGCATGCTGAAAATCCAGCAATGCAAACGCAAGACTCATGGCTTTCGCACCTTCTCTTGCTTTGCACTCCACATTTGGAATTCATTCCCGCAAGACCTTAGACACTGCTCAACCCTATCATCTTTTAAAGCCAAACTGAAAACCTTCCTCTTCTCACAGTATTTCCGCCCCAACTAATATCAATACCTAGTTTCTGCTACATCATTGTGTGTGTGTGTGCGTGCGTGCGTGCGTGCCGCGTGCCGCGCGTGCGTGCGTGCGTGCGTGCGTGCGTGCGTGCGTGTGTGTGTGTGTGTGTGTGTGTGTGTGTGTGTGTGTGTGTGTGTGTGTGTGTGTGTGTGTGTGTGTGTGTGTGTGTGTGTGTGTGCGTGCGTGCGTGCGTGCGTGCGTGCGTGTGTGTGTGTGTGTGTATGTGTGCATGCCTTATGTAAATTGTTTCGGTAGGACTGTCTTCTACGTGTATATAGAATATTGTATTTAGGTTAAAGCACATGATAAATTATTATTATATATTATTTATCGCTCTGTCTACCTGCCTCCGTAGTCTTAGTTTTTCCTCCTTCTGGAGAAACGCTTGATTTGATTTTGCGTGTTAGACCAGTGCGCTGAAGCTGGTGTGCGTGACCCGTGTCAGTATAGAACTGATCGCCCGAAGCGGCTTTCGCCTGTGAAATCGGTAATGTCCTTAACGCTGCCCCACACCTACCCCACCCCCGTCCCTCCCTAACACGGAACCCCCACCCCCACGCCCACCCCGACCCCGACCCCTTAGTATCCTTTGATTAGTTTCTTATTTCAAAACTACAGTGAAACATAAACAGTAAACGTATTTTCGTCACATGAATTTAAGAGATTTTGTTCTTCTTTTTGTTAATTTCTTTCCTTCATTTAAAAAGAAAAACTTGAAAGAAGAACGACTGATA
>OY757545.1:19032304-19044898 GCA_963584105.1 Alviniconcha strummeri | reverse complement strand
AGGCCCGGACAATTCTTACGATTAACAATCAAGGACCTGTTGACTTCCCACAAGCTCTGGTTTAAACAAAGTTTCTTTACATTCATGAAAATATGGACAATCAAAATCATTGTATGAGCATTAAACAAGCTAGGCTTATAGTAAGTGCTCACAAACATAATTTACTAATTATTTCATTTTGCAACAACGGGTATGTATGATTATATTAAACAACATGAAAACAACAACAAAATCAATCAAAAATCGAGAGAGAGAGAGAGAGAGAGAGAGAGAGAGAGAGAGAGAGAGAGAGAGAGAGAGAGAGAGAGAGAGAGAGAGAGAGAGAGAGGAAGAGAGAGAGAGAGAGAGAGAGAGAGAGAGAGAGAGAGAGAGAGAGAGAGAGAGAGAGAATGCTCTTATGCGCTGCCAGTAACTATTTGAGTTTGTCATTCCATGGCAAAACGGCCGGACTGGTATTTAATGAGCTCTAAATTTGGTAAGCTGTCAACTGGTCAACCTTGTGATTCACAAATACGAAACAGAGCGAGGCCCGGAGAATTCTTACGATTCACAACCAGCGACCTGTGACTTTCCACAAGCTCTAAATTTGGTAAGTTGTAATATGGTCAACCTTGTGACTCACAGTCAACGACCCTTACATCCGAAAACAGGAAGTGATGCAACAGCCTTTGATTGCACTCATATTCACTGCAACAAAGCCGCAGCCGTATAACCACCCGCAAAATCAATCGCAGACCAAGGTATCTGGGGCAGCGTAGTTTGCCATACCTTCCACTGACAGTCGCTCAGTTTGCCATGCCTTCCACTGACAGCCGCTCAGTTTGCCATGCCTTCCACTGACAGCCGCTCAGTTGGCCATACCTTCCACTGACAGTCGCTCAGTTTGCCATACCTTCCACTGACAGTCGCTCAGTTTGCCATACCTTCCACTGACAGCCGCTCAGTTTGCCATACCTTCCACTGACAGCCGCTCAGTTTGCCATACCTTCCACTGACAGTCGCTCAGTTTGCCATACCTTCCACTGACAGTCGCTCAGTTTGCCATACCTTCCACTGACAGTCGCTCAGTTTGCCATACCTTCCACTGACAGTCGCTCAGTGTTGACACACCTTCTGATACTTATTAATTATACGCTGCTTTTTGTAACCGTTTCCTTCTAACACGCCCGATTCTTATTCGGACTGACGCAGAAAATGAGCAGACCTTTGCGTAGAGCTCTCTCTCATTCACTCACTCACACGCACGCACAGACGTACCCCCCCCCCCCCCCCCCCCTCTCGCACACTAAGCCCTTGTGCTTTTCGTAAGAATATTATCAACATCTCTCTGTCTGTCTGTCTGTCTGTCTGTCTCTGTCTCTGTTTCTGTCTCTGTCTGTCTGTCTGTCTGTCTCGTTTGATCGGACTACGCATGTGTGGTGACCTATGACCGAAAAGGTCTCGCACCCTTCGTCTCCTTTAACGTCTTGTTGACGATAGAAGCCTTAAAGGGGAACTGAACCGATGGTTGGCCGGAGGGGTGGGGAGGGGGGGGGGGTTAGTGGTAAACAACAACAACAGCGAAAACAACAACAGTTCTGATGAAAAAGGAGGTATACACATTTACACCGGTCGTTGTTGAAGCCATAGCATTGAAAGTAGATGTCTGTCTGGAGGTGTGTGTGTGTGCGTGCGTGCGTGCGTGCGTGCGTGCGTGCGTGCGTGCGTGCGTGCGTGCGTGCGTGTGTGTGTGCTGGGGGCTGATATGGCCTGTGTGTGGACACTGGAGGAGAGAATCTTCATCACAGACACGCTTTGGCAGGGGTGTGTGTGCGTGCGTGCGTGCGTGCGTGCGTGCGTGCGTGCGTGCGTGCGTGCGTGCGTGCGTGCGTGCGTGCGTGCGTGCGTGCGTGTGTGTGTGTGTGTGTGTGTGTGTGTGTGTGTGTGACGTGCATATCTAACTCCGTAAGTTGGCCTACTATCTATATACCCTGCGATTCGTTAGTTGACTGGTAACCATAGTGATGACACCAGGCTGAACCGGCGACGTGACAGAAAGTATCGCTATATATTCATGCACAAAGTATTGACACAATGCAGCGATGCAACTAGTGTTCCTGCCCGCAAGGCGGGGCAACGTTGGTAGCAGTTCTCTTTTCGTATTTTGTCCTCGCCTTCAAAACAGCTCGCATCGTTTACTGAACACTTTCAGCCTACTGGCAGCACCGGGTTGCAACTGTCTGTGCGTCTCTGTCTCTCCGTCTCTGCCTGTGTCTCAGTTCACCTGCCTGCCTGTCTGTCTGCCTGCATGTCTGTCTGTGTGCTTTCCTGTCTGTCTTTCTGCCTGCCTGCCTGCATGTCTGTCTGTGTGCCTTCCTGTCTGTCTTTCTACCAGCCTGCCTTCCGGTCTGTCTGTCTGCCTGTCTGTCTGCCTGCCTGTCTGCCTGCTTGCATGTCTGTCTGTGTGCCTGCATGTCTGCTTGCCTGCCTATCTGTCTGCCTGCCTGCCCGCCTGTCTGCCTGTCTGTCTGCCTGTCTACCTGTCTTTCTGTCTGTCTGTCTGCCTTCCTGCCTGCCTGTTTGACTTTCAAATGAATTTAATACGGTTTCCTTACGGCTCTTTAACAAATTAAAGTTTTCCCAAGTACTCCCCACTTAATTCTTTTCCGCATTCCGTCCTCCTCCTCCTCCTTCTTCTTCTTTTCAGAGGAAAGGGTGTTTTCATTTCCTTTACGCTTCATCTTCTTTTTCCCTTCGCTTTAATCATCCGGAGACGGAAAACAGAAAATCTCGCCTTCGTTCGCGAAATCCACACAACGCATAATATATAGATGACTCCTCATTTCTCATTGATTCGTGTAAAACAACTGTTGATTAATTCGTAGATTTGAGAAAGGCACTTTTGCCGAAAATGTGCAATTTGTATTGTAGTGTCTTTTTGAAAGCGTCCATTTTGAACCTTATCTTCCTCTTCTCCCGAATACTGGTAACTTATTATGTATTCAGACACTTTCAAATTAATTCCGTACATGTTCCAGACATTTCAAGTTACTTTAGTTACGTACCCGTTTTAGACATTTCAAGTTACATTAGTTACGTACATGTTTCGGGCATTTTAGATTACTTTAGGTCCGTACCCGTTTTAGACTTTTCAAGTTACTTTAACTGCGTACCTGTTTCAAACATTTCAAGTTACTTTAGTTCCGTACCTGTTTCAAACATTTCAAGTTACTTTAGTTAGTACCCCTTTCAGATATTTCAAGTTAGTTTAGTTCCGTACCTGTTTCAATCATTTCAAGTTACTTTAGTTAGTACCCGTTTCAGATATTTCAAGTTACTTTAGTTCCGTACCTGTTCCAAACATTTCAAGTTACTTTAGCTGCGTACCCGTTTAAGGCATTTCAAGTTACTTTAGTTCCGTACCCGTTTCATGCATTTCAAATTACTTTAGTTCCGTACCTCTTTAGATATTTCAAGTTAGCTCGTACCATCTGCTCCACTCATCAGTCTAAAGCTTGTATCTATGATCACGAAGGGACTTTGACTTTCTAAACGCGTCACCGACGCAGAATAATTCAGCACCGGTAGCCCTTTTTATTTCATAATTATACTCTAACGTCTTTTTCAAAACAGACTTTGAACTGCGCCGATTGTATGCTCCAATATTTGCATTTTGACTTTGAAAAGTCTGAGAGGAATAGCTTTGAATGTCGAAAGCCGAAGGCATCGTCTCCAAGAAGATTGGGTATTGGACGCGTATTGATCTGCAAAAGAGTTATAGAAGTCTGGATTCGTCAGGGCCTTGGTGAATAGGCACTAGACTGCTTGTTGTGTGCCGCGACAAAAGCAACGATACGTGTTCCCGCACTGGGTGTTGGATTTCACTGCTGGCCTGTTTCCACAGAGCGTTAGATGGAGAGAGAGGAAAAAGTGCTGTACTGCTTGCATTGAACAGTACTTGTCGTCAGTCAGTGCCTGCTGTCTGATCGCTGCGTGCATGTTCTCTGCTCGCTGGTTCAGTGTGCTTATGCAGTGAGCGGAACCTGTTCTTGGGTGGTTCGGGTTTGGGAAACAAGTTTCCTTTCGCAGGTGAGAGAGAGAGAGAGAGAGAGAGAGAGAGAGAGAGAGAGAGAGAGAGAGAGAGAGAGAGAGAGAGAGAGAGAGAGAGAGAGAGAGAGAGAGAGAGAGAGAGAGAGAGAACTCGAACTCGAAAACTTTAGTTTACAAGGATTGTAGTTTAGGTTCAGTCAAACATCTGTCTAACAACTAGTCCTTGCTAAGCTACTGATGAGTAGATATCAAATGACAGGCATTATGTATATACATATGTGAGAGAGAGAGAGAGAGAGAGAGAGAGAGAGAGAGAGAGAGAGAGAGAGAGAGAGAGAGAGAGAGAGAGAGAGAGAGAGGGAGAGAGAAGAAGAAGAAGAAGAAGAAAGAAAGAAAGAAAGAAAGAAAGAAAGAAAGAAAGAGGTACCGACTGTTTTGTTGTGCTTATATATATTTATTTTGCACTTTCTTCTTTTTCTACTTTTTTTGTTTGTTGATTTCTTACTTTCGATTGCTTGTTTGTTTGTTTGTTTGTTTGTTTATTGTGTTTATTCAATTTTTCAGTTTTTTGTATTTTTGTATTTTTGCTGTTGTAGTGTTATTCTGTAGTGCTGGTTTTCGTTTTATTCATCCATTCTTTGCTTGAAAGGATGGATGAATAAAAAGATGAGGATGCACATCTGGTGGAGTTTAGGTACCTTGTATTTACACGCATGCCCGGTGACAGTTGCTGTAGACGACTCAGGTCCTTGTTGTTGTGTTTGTGTGGCGTCTTTCGAGTGCTAATTAACTCCCTTGTTTGTTGATTCATTCTTTGCTTGCTGTCACTCCCGCTAAGCGCTTTCTTTCTCTTTCTGTTTCTCTTTCTTTCATTTCTTTCTTTTCTTTTCTTTCTTTCTTTTTTCTTTCTTTCTTTCTTTCTTTCTTTCTTTCTTTCTGTCTGTCTATCTGTCTGTCTGTCTTTCTTTCATTTTCTTTCTTTCTTTTTCTTTTGTTATTTTAAAAAATCATAGAGACTTTCATCCTATCCATTTGTTGTCGCTGTTCTTTATCTCCGCGCAGCTGTCCTACGACGCGGTCAGCGCCCTCCAAAAGGTCTGGGTACTAATGACTGTGGAAGCAACCTAGCGCCCAAGCACGCACGTAAACATGAGACGCATCCACCCCGGATTTAAAAAAAAAATAAAAGAGAGAGAGAGAGAGAGAGAGAGAGAGAGAGAGAGAGAGAGAGAGAGAGAGAGAGAGAGAGAGAGAGAGAGAGAGAGAGAGAAAGGAGTTCCGTCTCGATTCAAACGATTTTGGTTGTATTTGTGGTGGCGTAAGCAGCGTGGTCAGTTATAAAAGAAACGTCTGATATAATCTGAGTTGCCTGGTACAAACTTACAGCCGTCTGAGCATCATCGAAAAAACTGTTCGTTAGCTGACAGTTTTTCGAGACCTATGGGGTAGTCAGCAATGGCAGTGGTTGGAGGAAGGATGTCGTAAACCAGTGCTTGGTGTTTGGGTACTAATAGGACTGTGGCAGCACCATAGCGTCGAAGCAAGCACGTAAACATTAGGCACGTCGCTCACACACACACACACACACACACACACACACACACACACACACACACACACACACACACACACACACACACACACACACACACACACACACACACACACACACACACACACACACACATACACACACACACACACGCACGCACACACGCACACACACACACACACTCACACACACGCACGCACGCACGCACGCACAGACACACACACACACACACAAGCACACACACACACACACACACACACACACACACACACACACACACACACACACACACACACACACACACACACACAAGGAGGGAGGTCTTACGTAGCTGTAGCAACAGAACGTTTCCAGCATACCGTCACAACCACTGTTATTTTGTGTTGCAGCCTCTGCGGCAGGAGGTCGTCTGACTCACTTACCACTGGTACCACTCCGCCACCACCATTCAAGCGGACAGCACGACACAGTTCCTGACTGACCTCCTGGCCAACTCCTGGCTTCTCTCATTGGTCAGTCGACCGTAGCCAGTGGACTGCCTGCTGGACGTGATGGCCGCAGCGGTCAGCTAAGAGGGGCACTGTGACGACCCATGCAACTCTCTGACCTTCGTGCAGGGAGCTGCTTCTATTGCGTTTGTTCAGTGCAGTGAACTGCTTCTGTTGCGTTTGTTCAGTGCAGTGAACTGCTTCTGTTGCGTTTGTTCAGTGCAGCGAGCTGCTTCTGTTGCGTTTGTTCAGTGCAGTGAACTGCTTCTATTGCGTTTGTTCAGTGCAGTGAACTGCTTCTGTTGCTTTGTTCAGTGCAGTGAACTGCTCAGTGCAGTGAACTGCATCTGTCGCCTCTCGTTGCATACAGCAGTGGAACTGCCTGACCTGTTGCGTCCGTGGCATGTCTGTGGGATCTAGGAAGCAGCGAACGTCGATTCGATAGAGGAGAAGTTGATGCCTGTGACAGCGGCAACGGTTCAAGGAAGGGAAGAGTCAACGGTGGTAGAATCTGCGGTAAGGGAGAACGACTGACGGCTCCAAGTACTGCGATTCTTTCTGGATATATTTTCCGAAAGGTTAACGACAAGTACAACAGCAGCAACAAGAACACGTACCATTGTTAAGTGTGTGAGGCATACTCTGGTGTACGTTTCTACGTTCCTAAGCTAACAGCGGCAAGAGTAACCACCGCCTCCACACCACCATCATTGCCGCCAGCAACATCAACCACCACCCACCCACCACTGCCACCAACAGTAGCAACAATAACCACCACCACTACCACCACTACCACCACCATAACTAACAACAATATTAAAAACTCTGTAATCATCACCACCAACTAAAACAAACCCCTCTCCACCACCACCACCACCAGTACCACTACCACCACAACTAACAACAATATTAAAGACTCTGTAATCATCACCACCTCCAACAACAACTAAAACAACCCCCTCTCCACCACCACCACCACCACCACCACCACCACCACCACCACCACCACCACCTCCACAACTACCACCACCACCGAGATGTCGCTGCTGCAGAAGCTGCAGGCCGCCCAGCAGCAGGGCGAGGCCAACCGCCGACCGTCCATGGCCATGAAGACGCTGTCCGTCCCCGCGGCGGGAGCAGGTGGACCCAGACGCACCAGCAACGTGGGTCTGGCGGGACCCAGGACCGGCAGCATCTCGGGCCCCAGGGCCGGCAGCATCTCCTCCAGCTCGCAGCCGTCGGGGCCCTCCCTCATCGGGCTGCTGGCCTCCAAGCGGCTGGCCAAGAGGTTCGCTTCCCGCTTCCACAGCCGTCGCTGGGGCTCACGCCTCTCCGGCCAGGGCATCCCCATCCAGAAGGAGCCCACTTACCGCATGGAGCCCCACCGAAAGTTCCATGCTGGAAGGGTAAGCTTTTTAGCTTAGCGGTGTCCAGGTAACGTCAGCATGTTTGTAAAGAGCCCACTTACCGCACGGAGCCCCACCGAAAGTTCCATGCTGGAAGGGTAAGCTTTTTAGCTTAGCGGTGTCCAGGTAACGTCAGCATGTTTGTAAAGAGCCCACTTACCGCACGGAGCCCCACCGAAAGTTCCATGCT
Organism: Alviniconcha strummeri; assembly: GCA_963584105.1. Classification (NCBI taxonomy): domain Eukaryota; kingdom Metazoa; phylum Mollusca; class Gastropoda; family Provannidae; genus Alviniconcha; species Alviniconcha strummeri. Next base: position 19,037,233 of record OY757545.1, on the reverse strand, counting down.
GGAAGGGTAAGCTTTTTAGCTTAGCGGTGTCCAGGTAACGTCAGCATGTTTGTAAAGAGCCCACTTACCGCACGGAGCCCCACCGAAAGTTCCATGCTGGAAGGGTAAGCTTTTTAGCTTAGCGGTGTCCAGGTAACGTCAGCATGTTTGTAAAGAGCCCACTTACCGCACGGAGCCCCACCGAAAGTTCCATGCTGGAAGGGTAAGCTTTTTAGCTTAGCGGTGTCCAGGTAACGTCAGCATGTTTGTAAAGAGCCCACTTACCGCACGGAGCCCCACCGAAAGTTCCATGCTGGAAGGGTAAGCTTTTTTAGCTTAGCGGTGTTCAGCAAGTAACCTTAGGTAACCTCAGAAAACTTGTAAAGAGCCCACCTTCTGCATGGAGCTCCATCCAAAGTTCCATGCTGGAAGGGTAAGCTTTTAGCTTAGCGGCCAGCTCGAAAGGGTAAGCATTTTAGCTTAGAGGTGTTCAGGTAACGTCAGCAAGTTTGTAAACATCCCACACCATGAACGTTCCATGCTGGAAGGATAAGCCTTTTAACTTAGCGGCCAGCTTGAAAGGGTAAGCTTTTAGTTAAGCGGTGTTCAAGTAACGTCAGCAAAGGAGCTCTAAGTAAGAAGTAAAGAACCCACTTACCGCATGGAGCCCCACCGAAAGTTCCACGCTGGAAGGTTCAGTTTTTAGTTTAGCGGCGTACGTGTTACGTCAGCAAGAAGCTGTAAGTAAATAAGGAACCCACTATCTCATGGAGCCCCACCGAAAATTCCATTATGAAAAGGTAAGCTTTTGGCTTAGCGGCCAGCTTGAAAGGGTAAGCTTTTAGTTTAGCGGTGTTCAAGTAACGTCAGCCAGGAGCTGTAGGTCAGTAAAGAGCCCCACCGAAAGTTCCATGCTGAAAAGGTAAGCTTTCAGTTCAGCGGCGTACGTGTAACGTCAGCAGGGACCTGTAAGTAAGTAAGTAAGTAAGTAAGTAAGTAAGTAAGTAAGTAAGTAAGTAAGTAAGTAAGTAAGTAAGTAAGTAAGTAAGTAAGTAAGTAGCCCACCCACCGCATGGAGTCCCACCAAAAGTTACATGCTGGAAGGGTAAGCTTTTAGCTTAGTGGTGTTCAAGTAGCGTCAGCAAGGAGCTGTAAGTAAGTAAATAACCCACCTACCTCATGGAGCCCCACGGAAAGTTCCATGCTGGAAGGGTAAGCTTTTAGCCTAGCGTCGTGTTCAAGACACAACGTGAAGTGTTAATGACGGCTGGAGTTTCAGGCTGAAGGGTTAGGGTTAGGACCGTGTTGAAGAAACAACACTGTCTTACGGGGCCCAAGACCTAGGCCAGACGAACGTTCCAGGCTGAAAGGGCAAGCTTTTTTTTTTCTTTCTTTTTTAAAATATTTTTTCTTCTTTCTTTGTCTTATCGTTGTGTTCAAGACACAACATGAAGTGTCACGGGGTCCAAGACCAATAGTCACCGCACGAAGCCCCTACCAGAAGTTTCAGGCTGAAACGGTAAGCTTTTTTGCTTCTTTCTTAGCGTCGTGTTGAAGACACAACATGAAGTGTTACGGGGGTCCAAAAACCTGTAGCCACAGCCTGAAGCCCTGCCACAAGCGTCAGGCTGAAAGGGTAAGCGTAAGTTAGCGGCGTCATCAAGACACAGCATGGAGTGCTTCGTCTTGCATTCTAGGCTGAGAGGGTGAAGTTATCGTCATGTCAAGGACACGAACGAAAGGGTAAGCTTGGTGTTGTGTCAAGGACACGAACGAAAGGGTAAGCTTGGCATTGTGTCAAGGACACGAACGAAAGGGTAAGCTTGTTGTTGAGTCAAGGACACCAACGAAAGGGTAAGCTTCTTCGTGCTGTGTCAGGACACCATCGAAAGGGTGTGTTTAGAGTTGAGTTGTGTCAGTGACACAAATGTTACATCTGAGGTTCCAGGCTGAAAGGATAAGGTTAAAGGAATTTGACTTCTCAAAACTTAGTTTATGAAAGAAGGCTGGCAAGAGATCAGTATACACCCTTTGCGTCGATTGATTTATTTCAAATACCTCATTGGTTTTATATTTAGTTTACACTCCGACTGTTGTGTGCAACGATTAGCGAAAGTGGATGTAGAAAACATTATCGGGTGTCACAGGCGACCTAATGGCTACCCGCAACCTCTTTGGTCTTGTCTTGGGCATTATTGCGGGCACCCAACCTTCGTTCATGATCTCAAAGAGTGGGTTATGAAAAAAACATTTGTCATTCTTGCACGCAGCCAGCCTTTCGCCGGGCCCCCCGTCCCCTCGATCGTCACTATGTAAACTAAGATGAGGAATTCAATATAAAATCAACGAAGTATTTGAAAAAACTAAGCTGTATATTTGAACTTTTCGTTTTTGATCTCTAGCTGTTCGACTTGTCGTGAGGTGACCCTGTACGGCTGACGGGACGTTAAAATCCAGTGACTGCTTAACTAACTAACCTGTCGGACAAAACCTGCTACGTAAGAGGTATGCCAGCAAAGAGTTATGTCAGCGTGTTTCTATGTGTTCTCTCACAGTCTCAGTTGGAAGAGATGCTGAAAACTTTACTGGAAGACAAGATGAGCAAGTTCCGTTACTCGGACAAAACCTGCTGCATAAGAGTTATGTCAGCCAAGAGTTTTTTCAGAGTGTTTCTATGTGTTCTCTCACAGTCTCAGTTGGAAGAGATACTAAAAAGGTTACTGGAGACAAGATGAGCAAGTTCCGTTACTCGGACAAAACCTGCTGCATAAGAGTTATGTCAGTCAGCCAAGAGCTATGTTAGAGTGTTTCTATGTGTTCTTTCACAGTCTCAGTTGGAGGAGATGCTGAATACGTTACTGGAGATAAGATGAGCAAGTTCCGCTACTCGGACAAAACTTGCTGCAAGAGTTATGTCAGATTGTTTCTATGTGTTTTCCCAGGTGGAAGAGATACTGAAAACGTTACTGGAGACAAGATGAGCAAGTACCGTTACTTGGGGAAAAAAAACTGCGACATAAGAGTTATGTCATCCAAGGGTTATGTCAGAGTGTTTCTGTGTGTTCTTCCAGATGGAAGAGATGCTGAAAACGTTACTGGAGACGATGAGCAAGTACCGTTACTTGGAAAAAAAACCCTGCTACAGAGTTATGTCATCCAAGAGTTAAGTCAGAATGGTTCTGTGTGTTCTTCCAGGTGGAAGAGATGCTGAAAACGTTACTGGAGGACAAGATGAGCAAGTTCCGCTACTCGGCCAAGATCTGCGCCAACATGTGCAAAATTCTCGGAGACGACATAAGAGACAGAGTGAAACACATGAACTTTGACCGCTACAAGATCGTCAGCAACGTGGTGATCGGTCAGAAGAAGGACCAGGCCGTCATCGCATGCTCGCGCTGCGCTTGGGACGACAAACTGGACAACTACGCGTCATACACTTTCCAGAACCAGCACATCTTCTGCACCGCCACTGTCTTCGGCATCTACACGGAGTGACAGTCGATGCACGTGCAGGATCGCTCTTAATTCTAGCTCCGTCCTCCGTCTTTTGCGTCCTTCTTTGAAGTACCGGGTCGTCCTGTGTTGTATGTGCCGTGCACAAGCTTTTATTTGGAGGGGAGGGGGGTGGAGACGAGGAGGGGATGGGAAGAGGTGTTGGAGAGGTAGTGTGTTAAATTTTCCTGGTTGTCCGAGGACACTCATGAGCACTGGGTGGAGGGAGCCGGGGGGGGGGGGGGGGGGGGGGTTGTAATGGAAGGAGGGATGAGGTGTAGCGTGCAGAAAACCAGTTCTTGAGAACGGCTGCAGAATCTGCTCGTTGTTCATTGTTTTAGAAGTGCGATTTCAAGCAGCTGTGTAGCATCACCGAGTTTGGAATACCCAACTTTGTGGCTGCTTTTTACATTTCGAGAAAATCATATCCTGACATTTTGGAGGCAAGAGTGAGGTTGGGGGCGTCTGGTGGGAATTTCAGTGCTCCAGGGAAACTCAGGTCAAACCAGTCGAGACACTCCACATGCGAGCCACTGTACCCTCAGACGTTCCCAATACGGGTTCCATTGACACTGGCCCTGTACGGCCTTTACAAGGCAGATGTCGATCGCCGCTTCTGTCTTCTCAAGGCGATCGATGAGTTGATTCCGATGGCTTTCTTCTGGCAGGCGGTGTCTCACGTTCCTCAATACTCTTTTTTTCTCGGGACGATATCTGAACTGAGTCCGTTGGCTTTGTTCAATGCGGTAGTGTCTCAAGATCCTCAACACAAACTTCAAAATTTCCCAGACCCCATTAGCTACGTGTAGTACTTGCTGTGACTGCCGGTACGTAAACCGTTTCTCCTATTCTTTCACCGTTAATTGGCAGTTGGTTTTGCGGTTTTAAATTTATGCATTAGCCAAGCTTGGGTATACTGTTTCTATGTGCTCCAACACTCGCTTGATTGAAAATGCTAAAAAGTGCTAAGAAGGGCTACTCACTTACCTACTTGATATGTAAAGAAAAGGGTTAAAACGGGTGCTTTGTCGCGTAATAGGGGGTGGGGGTGGGGTGGGGGGGGGGGAGGGGGAATTTTTAATCTGTGTTATGTGTAGAACTTCGGATATATATTTGAAATTTTGTTTGTGATATACTATTTATGATATTAGTTGTATCTTTTGTAAATAAAGTGTGATTGTGTGTCTTTCAGTCACCCATGTGTGTGTGTGTGTGTGTGTGTGTGTGTGTGTGTGTGTGTGTGTGTGTGTGTGTGTGTGTGTGTGTGTGTGTGTGTGTGTGTGTGTGTGGTGTGTGTGCGTATGTGTGCGTGTATGTATATGTGTGCGTGTATGTATATGTGTGCGTGTATGTATGCATGTGTGTGTGTGTGCGTGCGTGCGTGCGTGCGTGCGCGCGCGCGCGCGCGGCGTGAAAAGGTCTGGCGTGCGTACATAATAGTTTTAATATAAGTGCTTA
>OY757545.1:19026104-19031104 GCA_963584105.1 Alviniconcha strummeri | reverse complement strand
ATTCCTTTTAGGACAAACTCCCCCTTTTAAAGAACAAAACCTGTCACCCAAAGTCTTTCATCAACGCATCTGCGGGCGGCTGACTAGACCGCATTCAGGACCGACGCTGCCCTATGCTCGTTGTGAACAAGTGAACGTTTATTCCCCCCTCCCTCCCCTCCAATCCCCCCCCGACGCCACTCCCCCCCCCCCCCGCCCCACCCGCCCCGTCCGTCTCGGGGAACACTACACCAGGACAAAACCTGATGTTTACAGTTTCTGCCCGAGACCCGCCGAAGATCAGACAAGAGAGACTCTTTGTCAGAACTGAGTACTACGCTGACGGCGGCGATGAGCTTGGGTCAGTTTTCTGTCAAGTCTAGATAGAAATCCGAGGCTGGTTCATTCCCTAGTCTTGCTTGAGGCCGGGTTGTCACCGGAGTGGTACTGGTTGGGGACCGAAATCCCAGAGGGTGGGAGGAAGGAGGAAACTCACACTCCGAGCACCGCTTTCCGGCACCTTCCTTGAAGGAAGGATGTCGTAAACCGGTGTTTGGAGTTTGGAGAAAACTATGTCTAACGCTACACCGTCACCACCATTACAATTGTAACCGAGTGATTGGGTAGGAGTTTTAAGGCCCCAATTATCTAAAGTGTTAAAACTTGTGCGCTGGGCCAGCAGCGTCCCTTTATGTGTGAGCCGGTTTGGCCTAGCGGTAAGGCGTTAGGCTGGTAAGCGGAGGGACCTCGGTTCGAATCCGCTTGGGCTCTCCTTTCTCTTCAAAAGTGGTGGTCTGTGGACACTGTCTTGTGACTTTGTCCCTCACAGTTATGAAACATTAAAATGGCTCTCATCGCTGCCCACCTTAATGCATAAGTCATTCTGGTGGTGACAGGTAGGTAGGTAGTGTTACTTAATGTCCTCAGGTGTCAGTTGACATATTAGGGACAAGCTGAGACCAATGCCGAAGCATGGTTCAATATAGTTTTACGTCCACGGAAACCAGAAGGCTCGTCAGGACGGACAGCCCAGGACGGCCACCTCGACTCTCACACAGCTCCTGAGGGTGGTGACAGTGCAGCGATAGGTATATAATCTTTCCCCCACCTCCATACCCCCTTCCCACTTCTTCCCGTCCCTAATAAGCCTTATGGTTTCTGTGGACGTTAAGCACCATGTTTACTTACAGCAGCATCCCTTTTCCTCCAGTGTCGCTGCAGAGGCAGGTTGTTTGCTTGCTGTTGCGGCCTGTGTTCTTGTGTTTATCTCAGGGGAGAGCCTACACTGTTTCCTGGTTGGTGTAATTAAAAGTTATCTTATAGCAACCTCTGACTTGTGACTCTTCATTCATGCTTCCAACCTGCTTCCCTCTACTCCCCACCCCGCTCCCCCACACAATGATTCTGCATTAACTGAGATGGTTAGCAATGACAGCCAGTTTAATGTTTCACAAATTGTGAGGGGCAAAGTGACAAGACAGTGTCCACAAATCCAGCTTTGTAAGAGAAAGGCGAGAGACGAAACTGAGAATCGAACCGACGTCAGTCTGCTGACCAAAACCCTGTTTTTATTAGGACAAAACAACATGCGAATTTTCGGATTAATCCTTTTTATCAAGCTACAAAACGACACTTAAAGAACAATTGAACGGTGAAGAACCTTTTAAAAAAAAATTTTTTTTAATGAGATGGAGAGTTAATTCACTTAAATTGTTTTTGGTTGAGCTATGTCCAGTGGTTAGACGTTAGGCTGGTAAGCGGATGGCGTCGGTTCGATTCCCCGAATCTGCTTTCCCTTCTCTTCCAAAGTTGTGGATTGTGGACACTGTCTTTTTGACGCTCACAAGTAGCGAAACAGTAAAGTGGATCTCGTAGTTGCCCTTCTTAATGCAGAAATCCTCCTCGTAGTGACAGTGTAGGGAGTTACATCAAAGGCGGGAGCAGCTACAAAACCCGTCTTTTGTCGCGACAAATACGTGTCTTTTTCTTTTTCTAGCTTTCGACCTAAAATTGCATTTTCAGTTTTAGTTTCTTTTCTATTTGTTTGTTGTTGCTGCTGTTGTTTAGAACGGAATCATCTCTCTGAACAGGACTTTCGCCCACAGAGCGCAGGAGTTGTAAGAGTCCAACAGCAGTTTTAGAAAACAATGTTAAGAGTGGAATCCAAGTGGAATGCAGAGTGGAATGCAGGTAATATTGGCAAAGCTTAGGAAGAGCCGCGCCACACCTGCTCGCCTTTAACTCTTCAACCCAGCCCGAGGTTCCAGCAGGGAGGCAACTGTCTTGAACAACAGAAGACGATCACCTTCAAATTGTAAGTTTTAAACAGTTCTGTTCTCTCAGTTTGTAGCGCATCGCTGCTCTAATGGCCGGAACGGACAGATGCCCCCGACATCGCCGTCCGCCGCCCCAGTAATTTCGGGTACTTTTACTTCATTCCCATCCGCCGACCCCACCCTGACACCTCGACCCCACGTGATGGTGGGCTGATTGAAAGATGAGGGGTCTTAGTCCGGGTATTTACCTGTTCCTTGCTTCACAAATACCTCTCTCTCTCTCCACCCCCCTCCCCCTCCCCTGGTATTTACCTGTTCCCTGCATCACAAATACCCCGCTTCTCTCTGTCTCTGTCTCTCTCTGTCTCTCTGTCTCTGTTTCTCTCCCCCCCCCCCCCCCCCCCCCCCCCACTGGTATTTACCTGTTCCCTGCTTCACAAATACCCCCTTCTCTCTGTGTGTCTCCCCCCCCCCGTATCTACCTGTTCCCTGCTTCACAAATACGCCCTTTCTCTCTCTGTCTCACCCCCCCCCCCCCCCTCCCGCCCCCCCCCCCTGTATTTACCTGTTCCCTACTTCACAAATACCCCCTTCTCTCTCTCTCTCTCTCTCTCTCTCTCTCTCTCTCTCTCTCTCTCTCTCTCTCTCTCTCTCTCTCTCTCTCTCTCTCTCTATACCCACCCGATTCGCACAGCGCATAGCTGGGTAGCTCTGCTGCCTGTGGAACGAGCGGGGAACCAAAAGAAAAGTCCCTCCTCTGTGATCCTCGCCACCGGTAAATCTGGTCCGCGACTGGGTCGCCAGTTTACCGTCCGCCGCTCCAAAGTTTGTCCGCCACTCAGTCACCGCTCACGCACTCAGCGCTCAGCGCAGCGTCCAAGGGCGACAGAGTTTTATGTGACCATTGACGATTCGCTGAGACCGTTGCAGAGAAGGAAGTGTCGCTTTTTGAACCGTATAGCCCTCGCTTGATTGACAAGGGGACCGGGATCTGACCCGTCGCTGGCGCAAGAGACAGATCGTGTATCGATTGATCCATGCTACGTTCGTCTTTTGATTTTTCTTTTTTTCTTCTTTTTTTCCCCCCCTTTTTTTAAATTGGCGCTTTTAAAGTCTGCAGTGTCCGGAATCGATCGGTGTATCTGTTGATTTTGTTGAGAATGTATTGGAAGGTACGTAGCGCCGTTTCGTAGACGGACTTCTCGAGAAGGGGCCGTATACTGTAGCAGCTAGGAACACAGCGGTTCGACTTTATGACCTTACCCGTTCGGTTTTGGCTGTGTGAAACAGGTGTGTCGAGGCGAGTGAGCAGACGACGGTGACGGCGGAGAGAGACACACGCACACAGGGGGGTCACGAGGCAGACAGACGGGTATGCTCAAGTGCTTGTTGACGTCTCCGTTGTCAAAACCAGAAACATTGTGAAGTAGCGAGTTCGCTCCTCAAAGCTTGTCACGGAGCGCCGTACATGCCAGTGTGTTTAACTGAATCACCCTCAGGAATAATTCATCCCTTCTTGAGACCATTCCGACAAGTGAGTGTGACCAGAAGTGTGGGGCTTTTTCGATCGCCTGATCGTTTGACCATTCTGACCAATGGGCGGGGACTCGTTTTGCTATTTCCTATCAGGTAATTAAGGTATTCAAACAGCGACCGCTTCAAGCGCCGATTGAGTGGATGGACTCCGAATCTTTACCAGTACTACATACGGATTTTCAGTTGCTATTTTTTTTTAATTACTATTTTATTTAGATAGGTCATCACTGCTGACGAACAGTTTTGCCATAATTGGTTAGCAGCTCTTGATATAAGCCATCTTGTTATGGATGGGTGGTAACTGACAGTTACTCACAATTTTTTAAATTACCATTTTACTGAGGTAGGTCATCACTGCTCACGATTTTTGTTGTTGCCATAATTGGTTACGTTAGCAGCTCGTGATATGAACCATCTTGTTATGGATGGCTGGTAACTGACAGTCCTTGAACAGTACATTAGGAATAGTTTTCAAGCTGGTGGAAGTGTGCTGTCTTTGCAAGTGTTTCAGTGAAAGGGAAACTTGAACTGAACATTTTCTAATCCGATGCAGCTCATCAGCAGTTGGAAGTTCGCTGCGTCCAAACTACGGGAGCATGATTTGTTACTTATGGCGAAAACTCCTCAGGGATCTCGCATCCATTAACTAGTACCCCGTCTGGTTGATTTTCTGCGACAGAACTGTCATTTTTGTGTAAATAATCAGTGTTTCATGAAGCTAAAGGAGTACTTGGGATCCAGACATACCGAAACTCGTCAAAGATCTTCCATCTGTTAATTAGCACCCTGTGTGGATTGGTTCTAGGCGACAGAACACTGCTGATTTCCGCCACTAAACACTTCCAGTGTTTCGTGAAACGAAAGGCATAACCGGAATCCAGAATCCACAACACGAACGAGACTTGCGAATTTTCTCAGGATATCGTGCAGAAACACAAGCCAAGCGCGACGAAGCGGTCCCATCGGATCCTGTGCTGCAGTGAAGCGGACCATAGAGTCGTGTTCCTGACCAGTGAAGTGTGTCCAGTAAACACGAAACAGGGGGGAAACTTGAAGGCGCTCACTGCTCAGTGGCGGGACAACGCTTGGATTGACCAGAAACCCTCCACACAGGTGTTCCACTAAAAGGTGAATAATTATAAGTGTATGATATAAGTGTATGGTAATATTATGCAGAAACCTTCTGTTGTTGTCTGTCTTTGACTATGC
>OY757545.1:19013604-19018604 GCA_963584105.1 Alviniconcha strummeri | reverse complement strand
AACCGTCTTACTCAAACGCATTTTACACAGCAGCAACCGTCTTACTCAAACGCATTTTACACAGCAGCAACCGTCTTACTCAAACGCATTTTTACACAGCAGCAACCGTCTTACTCAAACGCATTTTACACAGCAGCAACCGTCTTACTCAAACGCCTTTTTACACAGCAGCAATAGTCGTACTCAAACGCCTTTTTACACAGCAGCAATAGTCGTACTCAAGCATCATTTATCACAAGGCAGGAGTCATCTTAGTCAAATATTGCATTTCACAGCAGCAGTTTCACTGAAGTGTCACTTGGTTGGTTAAACTTGTTTAACGCCGAGATGTCCCCAAAGAGGTACTGGCTGGGACAGAGACCGCAGAAGATCGTGGGAGAGGGAGACTATGCCATGCCTTTAGCTACACCGTCACCACCAGAATGACTCTTGCATTAAGATTGGCAGGGATGAGAGCCATTTTAATGTTTCATTAATTGTGAAGGGCAAAGTCACAACTTTTGTGAACAGTGGGGAGAACCGAAGCGGATTCGAACCGAGGTCCTGCGTACCAGTCTAACGCCTTACCGCTGCTTACAAGAGCATTTCAGCGTGTGAGGTGTCTTTTCTTTTCTTTTCCCCTCTCTGACGTTTTAAGTCAGCATGCCAATTGCTTAGGCTATTCAAAGAGAAAATGCACACAGAACCTCGAGAAATGGCAACGCTTCATGCTCTGACTGCGTTCTGAACGTTTTCTTTTCATCAAGTGCAATGTCTATCACAGCGTAGGTTTTACGACAGCTGGGGATGAGGCTTTCTTTTTGTTCTTGTTCTTGTTCTCTCTCTCTCCCCCCCCCCCCCCCCTCTCTCTCTCTCTCATGTATAACGTTTCACTCACTCATTCATGCCTATATGTACATAAATAATGCCTGTAACCGATATTTATTCATCAGTAGCTTAGCAAGGACTAGTTGTTAGACAGGTTTTTGACTGAACCTAAACTACAATCCTTGTAAAATAAAGTGTTCGAGTTCTCTCTCTCTCTCTCTCTCTCTCTCTCTCTCTCTCTCTCTCTCTCTCTCTCTCTCTCTCTCTCTCTCTCTCTCTCTCTCTCTCTCTCTCTCTCTCTCTCTCTCTCTTGTGGGGTGCGAGTGAACTAGGTGAGCCGGTTTTCTTTTGGATACATTTTCTTTTCAGTCGTCACCTGGTGGCTTATATTTAATAGACGGGAAGTGGAGAGGAATGAAGAAGACTTTTTAAAAAAGAAAAGAAAAAAAAAGAAGAAGACGAAAAGAGAGAGATGCAGAGATTCAAACTTGAAAAGAACGAGATCCCAACACAGGTTTATAACCAAAACAACAAAAACTCATACAATTTTTTGTATCTGGGGAGCGGGGATAGCTCTGTGGTTAGAGCGTCGGACTCGTGGTCGAAAGGTCCCGGGTTCGAGTCCCGGCAGGAGCGGCAGGTTACAGCTAAACACACATACACCCTATCTATGTGGCTTTGAATGAAGTGACGCTGTAAACTGGTGCATGGTTGAATGGTGTACACAGAACCTGCGCCGAGACGGCAGCTTTTCACGTGACACCAGCCAGGCAACAACCAAAGAGCGAAATCAGTACACCACTTCCGTGGATATTAATAATACGCGCTATAAAAGGCTACAGTCACTCATTCAGAATCACGGGGCGGGGATAGCTCAGTGGTTAGAGCGCCGGACTCGTGATTGAAAGGTCGCGGGTTCGAATCCCTGCTGGAACGGCGGGAGAATTTTCTTCTCCAGGGTCGACTTTCTGTGCTGACTCTTATTTCGGTATCCGTTCCACCCCCGTGTTACCACAGTAGCACGTAAAAGATCCCGGTCATTCTGCCAAAAGTGCAGGTGGCAGGTTACAGCTAAACACGCATACACCTTACGTATGTGGCTTTTATTGAACCGTGCTTCGGCATTGGTCACAACTTGTCCCTAATATGTCAAATGACATCTGAGGACATTAAGCATCAACTCATCATCATCATTCAGAATCACATGCCAATGTGCGCAGTGAGTCTGCTCGAGAGCAGAGAATAGCGCTATATTATTATTATTATTGATCGCTTTTATATAGCGCTATTCTCCGCTCGCGAGCAGACTCACTGCGCTCACATGTGATTCTACATGAGTGAATAGCTTTTTATAGTGCGTTTTTGAATATCCACCGAAGTGGTGTACTTACAGCGCTGGCATGGCTGGTGCCACAAGAATCTGCTGCCAGAGAGAGTCAATCTCGGCGCGTTCTGTGTACACCATACAACCATGCACCGTGTCACTTCATGCAAAGCCACATACGTAAGGTGTATGCGTGTTTAGCTGTAACCTGCCACCTGCGCTTTTGGCAGAATGACCGGGGTCTTTTACGTGCTACTGTGGTAACACTGGGGTGGAATGGATACCGAAATAAGAGTCAGCACAGAAAGTTGACCCTGGAGAAGAAAATTCTCCCACCGCTCCAGCAGGGATTCGAACCCGCGACCTTTCGATCACGAGTCCGGCGCTCTAACCACTGAGCTATCCCCGCTATGAATAATAATAATATGTATGTATGTATGTATGTATGTATGTATGTATGTATGTATGTATGTATGTATGTATGTATGTATGTATGTATGTATGTATGTATGTATGTATGTATGTATGTATGTATGTATGTATGTATGTATGTATGTATGTATGTATGTGCAGCCTTAGTCTGAAACTGTGCACATTTTGTGATGCAGTGAAACGTGTTGATCTGCGCAAGAATATGCTGTTCGGAGAAACGTCACTCGTAAAGCCAGAATCTCTGTATGCATATTATAATGCAATGTTAATTGAGAGAATAAACTTCCTTGATATGCGTACAAGTCACAGAGGAAATGCACATGGTTTTAATTCTTGTCACTAATATATTTTTCTTTTTTCTTTAACGTTTTATTCTGTAGTGTTTTCTCTGCGGAGTGAACGTTTGATGACGTGTTGCAGCTTTCTATAAAAGACATGATCAGCTGAGTAAACCCACATGTTTTTGGTAGCTGTTTGATCAAGTTAGCCGGCTAATATTTATATGTGCAGTTTAAGATTAAGGCTGCACATACATACATACATACATACATACATACATACATACATACATACATACATACATACATACATACATACATACATACATACATACATACATACATACATACATACATACATACATACATACATACATCCGTACATCCATACGTACATCCATACGTACATCCATACGTACATACATACATACATACATACATACATACATACATACATACATACATACATACATACATACATACATACATACATACATACATACATACATACATACATACATACATACATACATCCCACTGTTTCTCAACGAAACCAGCAACTCTTTATAAGTTTTCTTGTTTCAGCTGAAAGCAACTCTACTTTTTGTAGTTTAGCTGCATTTGCGAATATTTGCGAATACACCTGTACGCTGTCTGACAGAGAGAGAGAGAGAGAGAGAGAGAGAGAGAGAGAGAGAGAGAGAGAGAGAGAGAGAGAGAGAGAGAGAGAGAGAGAGAGAGAGAGAGAGAGAGAGAGAGAGAGAGATTTTATTAATGGGGGTAATGGAATAAGTCCAGATATTACTCCTTTCCCCCCCCACCCCCCCCTTTTTTTTTTCTCTTTTTTTTCTTCTTCTTTATATCCAGCCCTAGGGGCAAACAGTCAAAAACAAAATATCAACTGAATATCAAAGACAGAGAGAGTGGGAAGTGTGTTCTAGTTTCTCGCAGCTTTGGGATCGGACGATAACTGAACTTTATATCAATTGTCCACCCATCTCTTACAATAAATTGGAGCTCACGTCCGAGTTTGTTGACCCACTTGACCACCAGCTTATCTCTCAAATTGAGAATAAATTTGCTGCAAATCGTCCATGGCGTCCGCAGGACCAGACACACCGGTTTCACCGAAGTCGAATATTTTATTGGCCAGATTTGATCATTCCTCCATCCGGGCTTTGAAGAGACCTGCTGCTGTTTAAACAAGCTTCCGGTGTAGCCCAGGGGATTAACCCTCTTTAAGATAGACTACACTGCCGGTAGACAGACTACACATGACAGGGAATACAATAGGTACCCCGAAACCTTGCCGGCTGGAATGAATGTGGGTCAGCGAGTTGAGAAGCCTGTGGGCGAGGCGTCTCGTCTTCCCTGCTTTATCGTGCGGTATTGTTGACTGTTATTTTTCACACCAGAAGTCCATACACTCGCAGTGGGTCACGTCCCTCGGCTGGCCTTATTCCCTGGTGATGCTTACAGGGAGGTTTCTCTGCATTTTGTTGCAAGGAGAGGAACTGCTTTTGTCTGCTATTAAGAAGCATGTTTCATTGCACCATTTGGCTGATGTAATACAGAAATATTTTGAGACAGGTTCTCTGAAACGTTGTTTAGGAATACTACGTGGAAGATACCTTTGCCCCCTGAAGGAGATAAAATCAATATCTGTTTGCCGCTTCTAAATAAATGAACCTGCATCCAATTATTTTAAGACCGTTTTATGTCCCGACCTGTGGGTCGGCTGTTTGCTTGCGATTCTGTTACTTGTTTTTCCGCCCTCATGTAGATTTGAGAGTGCGTGATTTACAAGTGTTTGTTTATCTTGAGGAGACACTGCGTGATTTAAAACACTGTTTAGTCGTCCTGATGTGACCCAGCGCGTGATTTAAAACACTGTTTAGTCGTCCTGATGTGACAGTCGTCCTGGTGTGACCCAGTGCGTGATTTAAAACACTGTTTGGTAGTCCTGATGTGACCCAGTGCGTGATTTAAAACACAGTTTAGTCGTCCTGATGTGACCCAGTGCGTGATTTAAAACAGTTTGGTCGTCCTGATGTGACCCTGTGCGTGATTCAAAAACAATGTTTCTTCGTGTTGAGGTGACCATTTGCGTCATTTAAAAAAGCGTTTTTTTTTTTTTTTGGTTTTTTTTTATATGAACA
>OY757545.1:18975991-19010904 GCA_963584105.1 Alviniconcha strummeri | reverse complement strand
AATCCTAAAGCAGTACGCTATTCGCTACTGTTTCACAACCAGTCAACTCGCTGAAGTCACAGCGGGGCTGGAAGCGAGGCATACAAAGTGAAACGAAACGAAAACACTTGTGTGCGTTTTCAGCTAATACTAGTAATAATAGTAGTCATTTCTATAGCACTGTATCTCACCAACAAGGGTGTGCACACCGCGCTATACAAAGTCAAAGAAAATGCGCGCGCATGCACACACACACACACACATACACACACACACACACACACACACACACACACACACACACACACACACACACACACACACTTGCACATACACACACACACACACACACACACATACACCACATCACACCACACCACACCACACCACACACACAGACACACACACACACACACACACACACACACTTGCACATGCACATACACACTCACACACACACACACACACACACACACACACACACACACACACACACCACACCACACCACACCACACCACACCACACACACACACACACACACACACACACACACACACACACACTTGCACATGCACATACACACTCACACACACACACCACCACCACCACCACCACCACCACACCACACACACACACACACTTTCACATGCACATACACACTCACACACACACACACACACACACACACACACACACACACACCACACCACACCACACCACACACACACACACACACACACACACACACACACACACACCACACCACACACACACACACACACACACACACACACACACACACACACACACACACACACACTTGCACATGCACATACACACTCACACACACACACACACACACACACACACACACACACACACACACACACACTCAGTCACCCAATCACGCATACACACACACACACACACACACACACACACACACACACACACACACACACACACACACACACACACACACACACACACACACAGAGAGAGAGAGAGAGAGAGAGAGAGAGAGAGAGAGAGATTTAAGAGCGTGGTCACCACACAGACGAATGTCTTTTACGTGCCAGGCAGTGGCTTTCCGCCCGCCCCGAGATTTACATCCAGTCACTGATCGTGCCGGCGCAGACTACACAATAGTTCCTTCGGCGTGAGACTATAAAGCGAGGCCCCCCGTGTCAGTGTCGCGTAGGGGGGCAGGGATAGCTCAGTGGTTAGAGCGCCGGACTCGTGATTGAAAGGTCGCGGGTTCGAATCCCTGCCGGAACGGCGGGATAATTTTTTTCTCCAGGGTCGACTTTCTGTGCTGACTCTTATTTCGGTATCCGTTCCACCCCCGTGTTACCACAGTAGCACGTAAAAGATCCAGGTCATTCTGCCAAAAGTGCAGGTGGCAGGTTACAGCTAAACACGCATACACCTTACGTATGTGGCTTTTATTGAACCGTGCTTCGGCATTGGTCACAACTTGTCCCTAATATGTCAAATGACATCTGAGGACATTAAGCATCAACTCATCATCATCATCAGTGTCGCGTGTGAGCCGGTTTGGCCTAGCGGTAAGGCGCTAGGCTGGTAAGCGGAAGGACCACGTTCGATTCCGCTTCGGCTCTCCTTTCTCTTCAGAAAGGTTGTGGTTTGTGGACAGTCATATGACTTCGTCCATCACTTCCTACTGAAACATTAAAATGGTTCTCATCGCTGCCCGTCTTAATGCAGGAATCATTCTGGTGATGGCAGTGTAGCGATGGGTATATAATCTCCCTCTTCCCCCACCTCCATACCCCCTTTCCCCCCTTCTCCCCGTCCCTAATAAGCCTTATGGTTTCTGTGGACGTTAAGCACCATGTTTACTTACTTACTCAGTGTCGCGTATCCTCACGCAAAAAGACCACATACGTTAAAGATCCTATAGTCCGTGTCGTCAGAGATCGTTGGTGGATCATGGGACACCCGAATAACCCAGCATACACTCAACTGAGCGTCAGTCGTCAGTGTCTCGAGCACACTCCGAACACCGCTTTCCGGCACCTGCCTCCTGAAGGAAGTATGTCGTAAACCACTGTTTGGAGTTTGTCGTAAACCACTGTTTGGAGTTTGTGTCTCGAGCCAGGCTGAAGCGGGAGGACACAGTACGAAACGAGCAGAAGAAGAGCTCGGTATTCAGCAGCTGTGCTGTTCTTACACGTGGGACAGAGAGGGCAAAATCATGCCGCCAAGAGCTGTCTCAGCCAATCACCGCACGTCTTGCGACGAGCCGACCACGGAACGGGTTTCGGGTTCTAAACAATCCCAGACATATAAAAGGTTAACAAAAACGCTTATTTGGTCAGGGGGCGGGGATAGCTCAGTGGTTAGAGCGCCGGACTCGTGATTGAAAAGTCGCGGGTTCGAATCCCTGCTGGAACGGCGGGAGAATTTTCTTCTCCAGGGTCGACTTTCTGTGCTGACTCTTATTTCGGTATCCGTTCCACCCCCGTGTTACCACAGTAGCACGTAAAAAATCCCGGTCATTCTGCCAAAAAGTGCAGGTGGCAGGTTACAGCTAAACACGCATACACCTTACGTATGTGGATTTTATTGAACCGTGCTTCGGCATTGGTCACAACTTGTCCCTAATATGTCAAATGACATCTGAGGACATTAAGCATCAACTCATCATCTTATTTGGTTCATAGTTCAGGAGCTGCGTGAGAGTCGAGGTGGACGTCCTGGGCTGTCCGTCCTAACGAGCCTTCTGGTTTCCGTGGACGTAAGGATTTATTGAACCGTGCTTCGGCATTGGTCACAACTTGTCCCTAATATGTCAACTGACATCTGAGGACACTAAGCAACACTTCATCCATCTTATTTGGTGGCGGGGGCGGGGATAGCTCAGTGGTTAGAGCGCCGGACTCGTGATTGAAAGGTCGCGGGTTCGAATCCCTGCTGGAACGGCGGGAGAATTTTATTCTCCAGGGTCGACTTTCTGTGCTGACTCTTATTTCGGTATCCGTTCCATCCCCGTGTTACCACAGAAGCACGTAAAAAATCCAGGTCATTCTGCCAAAAGTGCAGGTGGCAGGTTACAGCTAAACACGCATACACCTTATGTATGTGGCTTTTATTGAACCGTGCTTCGGCATTGGTCACAACTTGTCCCTAATATGTCAAATGACATCTGAGGACATTAAGCATCAACTCATCATCATCATCTTATTTGGTGGGGGTATACCCCCCTTCTCCCCGTCCCTAATAAGCCTTATGGTTTCTGTGGACGTTAAGCACCATGTTTACTTACTTACTTATTTGGCCTATATGATCTTTAACTAAGGATGTCCTATAGGACATGGACGATAGGCTCTTTAACGTATGTGGTCTTTTTGCGTGTGAATACGCAACACTGACACCGAGGGCCTCGGTTTGTGGTCTAACACTTATGACTATACACAACGAGCGAATTTTCGGGGTAAGCCACGTTTTCAAGCGACGAAACACCAGCCTTACTGAAAGGGTGAAAAATGAACATGTAGGCTAGGTTCGGTGGAGTTGTAGAACTTAGTACTCGAATCTGATTGGTTGTTGCTGCGCGACCGCGGGATAAACGAAAGGGATCTATTGCGTACTCAATTTAGTTTCGAGAACACTGACTCGCTCTCGCTCTGCGCCACCGACTCTCTGGGGTTTGGCTGTACCTGGAATGTGTTGTTTGTGTCACTGAGAAACATAGGCTGTACCAGGAATGTGTTGTTTGTGTCACTGAGAAACATAGGCTGTACCAGGAATGTGTTGTTTGTGTCACTGAGAAACATAGGCTGTACCAGGAATGTGTTGTTTGTGTCACTGAGAAACATAGGCTGTACCAGGAATGTGTTGTTTGTGTCACTGAGAAACATAGGCTGTACCAGGAATGTGTTGTTTGTGTCACTGAGAAACATAGGCTGTACCAGGAATGTGTTGTTTGTGTCACTGAGAAACATAGGCTGTACCAGGAATGTGTTGTTTGTGTCACTGAGAAACATAAGCGTGACACGGTAGGGAGCGAGGGCTCGGGTTACTCACGGGAAATACACACTGTATCCTATCATTACTACTGACAACGCGGAAAACCTCCGAGTCGTTCTTCTCCCGGGCCTTCTTGAGGAAATATTCGGTCACGTCAGTGTTCACACTCCGAGCACCGCTTTCCGGCACCTTACTCCAAGGAGGTCGTAAATCACTGCTTGGAGTTTGGTCAGTGTTGTGAGCCGGTTTGGCCTAGCGGTAAGGCGTTAGGCTGATAAGCAGAAGGGCCTCGGCTCGATTCCGTTTCGGCTTTCCTTTCTCTTGGCTTCTGGTTTGTCAACACTGTCTTGTGACTTTCGTCCCTCAGAATTAATGAAACATTAAAATGGCTCTCATCGCTGCCCAATTTAATGCAGGAGTGGTCACAATGGTGGTGACAGTGTAGCGATAGGTATATAATCTCCCTCTTCCCCCACTTCCATACCCCTCCTCCCCCTCTCCCTTCTTCCCCATCCCCAGTAAGCCTTATGATTTCCGTGAACGTGAAGCGCCATGTTTACTTACGTCAGTGTCATTGGGCGAGGGCCTTCCGCAGGACCCAGTACCGCCAACAGACCTTCTTCCCCTTGCACCATCCAGGAGTGTAACAGCCTCAACGAAGCTGTTACCACAGCCCCACCTCTGGCCTCCTTGGAGTCCAAAGTGCAGAGACACCTCTGATAAATTAACAGCAGTAAACTTCTCCTCTTCTTATTATGCTTGTTTCTCTTTGGTTTGCCTGCAGTATTCAGAGTAGGGTTGTCGAGGGGCTAGGGCTGTGCCTGTCTTGGTGGTCCAGCCCTGGGGAGCGCTTTGCTAGCTGGGTTGGCCTAGTCTGAGACCTGAACAAAGAATATTGCAGGGATTTTTCTCCATTTTCATTTTTATATCAGGAATAGGTTCTCGGTGATATCATTTTGATCTTATTTTATTCCATTTCATTTATTTATTTAATATCATCTCATTGATGCTCCCACTGCATTTTCTTACGACCTTGCGTGTTCACAGTGTGTCCATGTAGGCTGTCACAAACTATAACTACCAAAGACATTCATGCCAATAAAACACGAACAGCCCCCCCCCCCCCCCCCCCAACCAAATGTAGCAACAAGCCAGAAATATTTAGAGCGGAAACGTCAAAACAGTTTAGTAGTATCTCGGTGACACACCACCGTGAGCTGGGATGTTAATCAAAGGTTAACTAACCCGGCTCAGTTTCACCTGCTCAGTTTCACATTCTGCCAAAAGGCGCTCTTGAACACAGACCACAAATCTATCTAGCCTATAATTATATAATGTATATATATAGCTCAACCTTGGCCTGCAAACCATCTAGTGCGTGTCGCGGGTCGACCTGTTTTTGTTTATTCTCGATCACGTAGGCTGGTGTGAGCTATTTTCAAACTATTCTGATGTCAATTTTCGGTCTTTTATCTTCGTGATCTTTGCCCTTTTCCCATGCACTCCTGGCACATTTCTCGCAGAGGCGATGTTGATTTATGCCCATGTATATCATGCTAGCGAACACTGGTTTTTGACAGGCGATATAGGCGCTGTTATGCTTTCATTCTCTTGTGCTCCACCGGCGTGTTATTTATTCGTCAGAGCTGACGGATATAAGTTTAAGTCTGCGTCAAACGGTTAAATGTTCGTCTCGAAAGGCCCTTTTGTGTGGAAGCTTTAGAACTCGTATGAATCGGTTGAGGCAAGTTATGGTTACACAAAAGCGTGAGAAAGAACCAAGTCGGAAGTTTGGGACATTTACCTGTTGTAGGCTATGGGATTCTTTCTGAGCTTCGTTTCGTTTCTCTGACCGACGAAGGGGTTTCGTTCAGTTTTCACTAAGTCTGTGTCGAGGAAACAAAGCATTTTTTTAATTGTCTATTTTATAGATATTAACATTAACTTCACGAAAGCAATCCTCCATTGCTATTAGGAATATATTTCAGGTCGTTTTGAAGTTCTGTGTGTATGCATATATATACATATATCAAATAAATAAATCCAGTCTCCTCAAGGTTTAAAATTTATATATATATAGAGAGAGAGAGAGGGGGGGGGGATGTCCGAATTTTCGCCACCACTGGGGTCAGGAACTGGGCGGGGATATCTGCAAAGATAAAACAAACATGAACAAACAAACAATAAAGGAACACTTACTAAACAAATGTCAACGGAATGTTGAGTGTAAGCACACACACACACACACACACACACACACACACACACACACACACACACACACACACACACACACACACACACACACACACACACACACACACACACGCAAGCACACATTAACACAGCACAACGCCACAAAACACCACACAACGCGTACCTGTTTGACGCATATACGCACGCAACACGGCACACGCCCGTCTTTATCAACCTGTCCAACTTCCTCTTTGTGTTTACCACCCAACCCCCACCCTCTCTCTCTCTCTAAAACAATATACACAAGCTGATGCATTCCTTTCTGACCTCGTTTCTTGCGTTTGTGTGTTGCACCAGGCCCAGAACAACCATGACGTCCCAACGAACCGGCTCCTCGCCCAACATCGTGTGGGACAAAAGCCGCCTCCACCTCCACGCCGAGAGAGCTGCACGCAACGGGCAAGCGCTCGTGCCGGCTTCCTCAGGGGCAGTCAATCGCCGAGTCAGCAGCATGACCTCCACCACCGCTGCCCCGATGGGCGCGCGCCCGGGTCAAAAGGCCCCGGAGTCCGAGCTGAAGATGTCCTTTGACCCCATGAAGGACCTGCACATGTGGACGATGTGGCGGGTGGCGGTCAACGGGCGAATCGTGGACGAGACGAGGAGACGAAATCGCGCGCAGCCTGCCAACGGGGGTGATTATGATTCGAACCCTTTCGGTCGGGCTCTGATCAAGACGCCGCTGGACCGCTTCATCCGGGTGGAGAACGGGTCCCAGAGCCTTGCCGGGGTGATGATGGATCCTCACGGGGAAGGGGGAGGTCACCTGGCCACCCAGCAGTTCGTCTTCTACGGGGTGCCCAGGGTGGTGCTGAAGAAGCCCAAACAAAGGACAGTCAACCTGCCGCAGTGACCTGAAAAAGACCAGCTTGTACATGTGTAAATATGCCTCGCGCCAGATGACAGACTCAGCGGTTTTCTGTGTGCAGTGCAAGTGACAGACAGTGCATTTTCTTTCGTCGTTCGTGCAGATCCGTGCAAAGGGTGAAGTGCGTGTTATGGATGAGAAGAAAAGACGAAGGGCCTGCGCAGCAGAACCCACTGCTGGACTTGCTTGTTCTCGTTTGACGCCAAAGTTCGTTTGCGTGGTACTGGGTTCTTGTTGGGCTTGTTCCACACAGCTTCACAGTGGTGTTGACGGCGTTTTCGGACCAGAATCTCCAATACAGTGCAGCTACAGAGACCGACTCCAGGCAATGACGTCACCACCACAACACAACACAACACAACAGCCAAAGAGTTTCAGGTAGTGGCATCTATAGACCAAAACCTCCATAACACAACAGCCGAAGAGTTTCAGGCAGTGCGTCTATAGACCAAAACCTCCACAACACAGCAGTAAAAGAGTTTCAGGCAGTGGCGTCTATAGACCAAAACTTCCACAACACAGCAGCCAAAGAGTTCCAGGCAGTGGCCTCTATAGACCCAAACCTCCACAACACAGCAAAAGCTTCCGTTCAGTGGCGTATGTAGACCCATACTTCCACAACACAGCAGCCAAGGAGTTCCAGGCAATGGCGTCTATAGACCAACACCTCCACAACACAGCAGCCAAAGAATTCCAGGCAGTGTTGTACAAAGACCTACACCCCTACAACACAGCAGCAAAGAGTTCCGTTACAGTGGCGTCTTTTCCCAGCCCCAGTCTGCCACACCAGAAGACTGATTCCTTTCTCCGCGTAGAGAGGCCATGGTGGAAGATCTAAAAGAACAACGTGGACGACGTGGCGGGTGGCTGTCAACGGGCGAATCGTGGACGAGGCGAAGAGATGCCGTAGCCGCGCTCAGCAGCCCAGCGAGGAAAACTTCGAATCGAACCCTTAACCGTAGCTTCACGATAGCGTCTCTGTGCATGCCTGCGTCAGTGGCAGCCCTCTCCCCAAACTCCAAACACTGGTTTACGACATCCTTCCTTCCTGGAGGAAGGTGCCGGAAAGCGGTGCTCGGAGTGTGCCCTCTTCCCAAACTCCAAACACTGGTTTACGACATCCTTCCTTCCTGGAGGATGGTGCCGGAAAGCGGTGCTCGGAGTGTGCCCTCTTCCATGCAGGGAATGTCAACGCAGAGTACTAGGGAGCGAGCAGTGATCAGGAAGCTCATTCACGAAGTGAAGCAGTAAACTGGCGTGTCTCCTTCATGGCTTGCATTATACGTCCACCACATACTGCTCGAGTGTCCTATCACAACGGATCTAACTGGTAAACTGGTGCATGCTTGTATGGTGTACACAGAACCTGCGCCGAGACGGCAGCGGTTTCACGTGGCATCAGCCATACAATAATCCAATAGCCTTGTCAGTACAAACTTTCGGTGGACAGTAAAAACAAGCGCTGTAAAAGGATACAGTCACTCATTCAGAATCACATGCAACATGACTGCAGTGAGTCTGTTCGAGAGCAGAGAACTGCGATACATAAAAGCGATCAGTAATAATTGGAAAAGATGGGTTTGACCTTATTGCATGCAATAATATAAGAGAGATCCTGTACAACACTGTTATAGCTCAATCAGATGTTCATAATAATAATACTAAAGATTTATTGTGTGGCGCAATTCCCTAAATAATACAGGCTCAACGCGCCTACACCCTATCAAACATTCAATAATCCTAACCAAAAAAAAAACAACACAAAAAACACGCACACATACTTGCAGACGTAAGGTCCTATGCATAATCACCGACTAACAGTGTGACTGACAAACCACACACACACACACACACACACACACACACACACACACGCACGCACGCACGCACGCACGCACGCACGCACGCACGCACGCACGCACGCACGCACGCACGCACGCACGCACGCACGCACGCACGCACGCACGCACGCACGCACCCCCTCCCCCACACACACACACACAGGCACGCACGCACGCACACACGCACTCGGACAGCAGTCAAGCAGTATAACGCTGCATAATTAAGTAAAAGGACAGAATCAGTTCAAAGACAATACAATTTCTATAACCACGCATTGAAAACCAACCAACAATATCTATAGTACATAAACAGTGTAGTTGAAAGCTGGATGGAACAGGCGAGTTTTCAGCTGAGATCTAAAGCAGGGAAGCGAGGGAGCGTTTCTCAGATCAGCAGACAATGAGTTCCAGACACTACGGACCAACACTGTAAATGAGTGCTGACCAAACGGTTTGAGATTGGTTTTCAGGATTTTCATAGTCCTGTTGGCAGATCAGTATAACTCCTTTTGCTGCAGTTGTTGTCGCCGAATAATCAGTGTGTGTGGTTGGGGGGGGGGGGGGAGAGATGGGGGAGGGGTAAATATTATGCCACTGTGTACATGTACGGGTGTCTTGGAAATATGAGGTTAACTGTATGCATTTAATGCGCCTTTTACGTTGCCTTTATCTGACAGTTGTTCTATGCCGGATCTTCTGATATGATTGCTGCTTGTCCGTAAATTACGTAGGTGTTGTCCGAGTGTGTGTGTGTGTGTGTGTGTGTGTGTGTGTGTGTGTGTGTGTGTGTGTGTGTGTGTGTGTGTGTGTGTGTGTGTGTCTGTGTCTGTGTCTGTGTGTCTGTGTGTGTCTGTGAATTGGAGTTTAATGTTTACATCATGAGCAGACAAGAGGCAAATTTCTGTGCCTAATTTTACCATGGACAATAAACAAACATATTTTATCATATCTTACCTTGCTGTGAAAAGACATAAGACATTCACTGACTGACTGATCCTTCATGGCGCTGCCTCCATCGGTTCACTCCGTGAGGCAGCTCCCTCCTCCGCGGGTCGTCGTAGAGTAAAAGCATTTCAAGGACCCGACTGCTTAATCATTACTAGATCACTGCTTCTTTCCTCCTCCGCACGTTTCTCTCCGGCTTAGTGGATGGAGTTCATCAGCTGAGAATGTAGCACCTACGTAGTGTGGACCTTACCTACAACAAGTAAAAGCCTGTAAGCATGAACACCTTTTTAACAGGTAACATCAAGAGAATGTGCGAATTTTCGGTACAAGTGTCTTTTTGTATGAAGACTGACGTCAGCCCGAGATACAATATGTCATCAGTGACTGTGGAACGTAAATGTGGTGTTTGACGTGGCGCTGACGAATTTCCAGTGGTTCTCCAGACTTTCACGAGGATGTCATCAGCCAGAGCAGTACTTTTCAGGTCACCATCAGTACGTGGATTTTCAGTGTTGCCCAGAGCACGACCCGTGTTGATTTCTTTGAATGGATCGTGAAGACTTGTTCTGTGCTGATGATTTTTTTTTTTTTTTGCTTTTGTAGTTTTTGTACTGTCCCTCGATGTCACCCAGGCGACCACCAACTTTGTGTGGAGTCAGTGATTCGTGTCGGAGGATGGTGGAGTTAAAGTAGAGTGTTCCGGTGTGAAGGTAGACAGTTCCAATGTGACAGTAGAGTGTTCCGGTGTAAAGGCAGATAGATCGTTCCGGTGTGAAGGTTGACCATTTCGGTGTGATCGGAGACCGTTCCGGTGTGATGGCAGACCGTTCCGGTGTGAAGGTATGCATTCCCGGTGTGAAGGTAGACCATTTCGGTGTGAAGGTATGCATTTCCGGTGTGAAGGTAGACCGTCTAGGTGTGAAAGTATACTTTTCCGGTGTGAAGGTAGAATATTTCGGTGTGAAGGTATTCAATTCCAGTGTGAAGCTAGACCCTCTCGGTGTGAAGGCAACCCGTTTCGGTGTGAAGGTAGACGGTTCTGCTGTGAAGGAAGACCGTGTCGGTGTGAAGCTAGACCGTTTCGGTGTGATGTATGCAGTTTCGGTGTCAGTAAAAGTAGACCGTTCCGGTGTGAAGGTAGACGGTTTCGGTGTGAAGGCGGACCGTTTTGTTATGATGATAGTTACGGTGTGAAAACCAGACAGGAATCTCCTGATCGTGCTTGAGACGTTTCAATTCCATATCAGTACCAAATCAGCCTGGAGCTATCTAAGGACACATGCTGTTTAATTTAAAATCTAGACCGTTCCGGTGTGAAAGTAGACTGTTCCAGTGTGAAAATAGATCGTGTGTGTGAAAGTTAGACAAGAAAACCTCTGGTTGTGAGCGGCGGGCACATTATTTTGCCATGTACAACAATTTAGCCAATCCCGCCAGTGAAGTGGTTGACCACGACGTGTCACGTGACTCCCGCGCAGCCCCTAGCCTGCCTACATGCTCCATAGTTTCAGAGTTCGATCAGTTTGATTCCCGCAGTACCTTTGAAGAATCTCTGTGCGTGTATGATAATAATAATAAAGAGGATTTCTAGAGCGCCCATCTACCGCACAAAGTGGGAGCACAATAACACTAACAACACACACACACACACACACACACACACACACACACACACACACACACACACACACACACACACACACACACACACACACACACACACACACACACACAAGCACACAAGCACACACTCACGCGTCGGACGAGGGGATAGGCACGGCTGTGAAAAACAGTATGTGAGTGACCTTGACACTCCCGAACCCGAGGAAAGACTGATGCTAGTTTCCGAGTGAGAATAATGGGATACGGAACTCACCACTGTGTTCGCTAGCTCGAGTTGTATGGGACATCGCCTACGATCTTTGAACAATGTCACGTCCCACTAGAAAGCTTCGTCGACCAAGGCCGGATTTGTCGAAGCTTCAACAGAGCTGATCGAAGGTCTTGCGATCACGTGCTGTTAAATTCGAGGATTTACATAATTTATGCGTGCATCAGTCGACGTCAGTGACATACAGAGTCAGAACCCAGAGCGCAGGTTCCAAAAATGAATCCCAACTCACCACCACCCCAACCCCTCACGCTCTATTGAGGACGGGGGCAGAGTGCGTGTTGATGCTGGAAATTACTGGACGTTGCCAGGGAGACTTGGAGACAAACCGCACACGAGGACGTACAAAACAAAATTGTGTATACTGCTGAGGACTGTCAGTGTGAGAACAATGATGTGTTGTACATTTGTCTATTATTATACTGGCTTTTTTTTCTTTTTCTTTTTTTTTCTTTTTTAACTCCCGGAAAAGACGATATGTGCCTTTTTAATCTTTTAAAATTCATTCGTGTTATATACAGTGTACAAATTATTATCTGAATAGCCATATGTAAGCGAAACTTGTGGGTGAAAATCAAAAGACCTTGGGCCGTTAATTATTCCTTCCTTCGTTATTATTATTATCATTATTGGCGTGTGGAATCGCTTTGTATCTGTCTAACTGAACAGCTCCACACCCAATCTGGTCCCCGTTAGCTCATAGGATACTTATCTGTGACTGACCTGTCTACTGACAAGAATTTCACGAGGAACGCTAGTCACCGAGAAGTATCCTATGAGCTAGCGGGGACCGTATTGCCTCCACGCCTGGATAAGACAACTTCCGGTATTAAGCCTATTGGAGCATCTGACCGCGACGACATGTAAAGTTTCTCTTTTTAAGTTAAATACATTGTGTTACTTGCATCATAGTTCAGGAGCTGTGTGAGAGTCGAGGTGGCCGTCCTGGGCTGTCCGTCATGACGAGCCTTCTGGTTTCCGTGGACGTAAAGCTATATTGAACCATACTTCGGCATTGGTCTCAGCTTGTCCCTAATAACATAACCGAACCGAACCGTTACTTGCAGGCACAACGGGCGGTTGTTGTACAGTGGTCCTGATTTATCTAACCTTTTTTTCTTTTTTTTTATGTTTGTTTTTATTAGGACTGTCGTGAAGTTATTCAAATTACATGTTTGTCCTTTTTGTATTCGGCTGCAAGAGAGTATGTATGCAGGGCGGCAAGACTCAAATACATGTTGTTTTTTACTTTATTTTATTTTTATTTTTTTTATTTTGGGTGGGTGGGTACATTTTGTTTGATCGCTTGAGTTTTGAAATAATTAATCACTTTAAAAAAAAAGTTCTCTTTTTCTCTTTTTTCTTTTAAGAAATGTCTATAATTTTCTATAATCTTTTTTTATATTTCGTTTGATATGATGTTGATTTTTACTTGCTTTTGTGGATGGGGAGTTAAAGGGGTTTGGCTTGGTTTGGTTAAATAACATTTAGTTGTTTCAGTCCGAAGAGATACTGGCAGGGACCGAGATCCCGGAAGGGGCGGGGGGGGGGGGGGGGGGGCAGGCGGGAGGGGAGGGAGGGAATTATACCAAGTTCAAATGTTTCATTAACTGTGAGGGATAAAGTCACAAAGACAGTGTCCACAGACCACAAGTTTTGATGAGAAAGTAGATTCAAAGCGGAAATAAAAAGAAGTCCTGCTTACCAGCTTAACGCCTTACCACTAGGCCAAATCGGCTCACGGGTTAAAATAAATCACATGTTTTACATAATCATTCGGTGAACAAAATAGATACCGGCACATACAGCCGGGTGTGTGTTTGATTATTATTTGAGGGTTATTATTATTAAAGGGTTCTGCATGATAATCATGCTAAAGGATGTTTTGTGAATATTTATTATACTGTTTGGCTAAAAAGTGCATTGTTTGCAGCTCATACTCTGACGTACCACTGAATACAATAAAAAGATTTAAAAGATACAATGGTTCAATTCATCAGCAGAGTTGATGTATTTTAATCGTATGAGTGGTAGTGTTCTGTATGTGTGAGTGTGTGTGTGTGTGTGTGTGTGTGTGTGTGTGTGTGTGTGTGTGTGTGTGTGTGTGTGTGTGTGTGTGTGTGTGTATGTGTGTGTGTGTGTGTGTGTGTGTGTGTGTGTGTGTGTGTGTGTATGTGTGTGAGTGTGTGTGTGTGTGTGTGTGTGTGTGTGTGTGTGTGTGTGTGTGTGTATGTGTGTGTGTGTGTGTGTGTGTGTGTGTGTGTGTGTGTGTGTGTGTGTATGTGTGTGTGTGTGTATGTGTGTGAGTGTGTGTGTGTGTGTGTGTGTGTGTGTGTGTGTGTGTGTGTGTGTGTGTGTGTGTGTGAGTGCGTGCGTGGGCGCGCGCGCGCGTGTGTGTCAGTGTGTATGTCAGAGTGTGTGTCAGTGTGTGTGTGTGTGTGTGTGTGTGTGTGTGTGTGTGTGTGTGTGTGTGTGTGTGTGTGTGTGTGTGTGTGTGTGTGTGTGTGTGTGGCGTGCGCGCGTGCCCGCAATTAATTATGTGATGAAAGCAGATCACATATATTCTGTACCGGATGAAAAACATACTGACACTCCATAGGAACACACACACACACACTCAGTCACACGCACGCAGGCAGGCAGGCACGCACTCACGCACGCACGCACGCACGCACGCACGCACGCACGCACGCACGCACGCACGCACACACACACACACAGGCTCCCGCTGAGATACCGTTTCAAGAGATAACTCGGCGTTAGACAGGTAGAACAACGACAAACAATTTTTTCACCAAAACACATCTGTGTTGACAAGGACAACGCGCTTTAGAATGTACATACAATGCAGGCAGGTGCGAGACAAGCCAGTTTCGCCGGTGTCGGCCAACGTTTGAAGGGAAATAAACGCTATATTTTTCGCTCAGCTAATCTAGTCAAAGGTTGCTTCCCTTGAGTAAACGCTGTGGAAAAACTGCATGACCAAAAGTGAAAACGCAAAACGTTTTCTTCCTGTGTTTGTCGGTTTGAAGACGCTAACATACACAACAAGTCGTTCATAGATGCAGATGTGTGTGTGTGTGTGTGTGTGTGTGTGTGTGTGTGTGTGTGTGTGTGTGTGTGTGTGTGTGTGTGTGTGTGTGTGTGTGTGTGTGTGTGTGTGTGTGTGTGTGTGTGAGTGTGTGTGTGTGTGTGTGTGTGTGTGTGTGTGTGTGTGTGTGTGTGTGTGTGTGTGTGTGTGTGTGTGTGTGTGTGTGTGTGTGTGTGTGTGTGTTTTACATTATTAAAAATCACTTTCTTGCTAAGATGCTAAGAAACCTAGATGATCTAGCCTAGATGTTTGCAATGCGAGCTTTAACGGGTCCAGTTGAACAGGCTAGAGATTATTCAACGGGTCCAGTTGCATAGGCTAGAGATTATTCAACATGGGGAGGTAACCAAGCATCACGTGACGTCAGCTTCCGCAACATGGCGGGACTAGCTTAGCTTCCTGAATCACCCTGAGCAACTCTTTTTCTGGTTGTCGATGCTTTTTGTTATATGCTATAGCTATCGACTTATATTGATGCAAATACCCAGTTGACGATTGGTGTGATCGGGTAAGTGCAAAAGTGGTGTTACTTCGCTGAAAAATATATTCTTTCGTTTTGAGCAAACTGATTTTTTAAAGAACGAACAGTTACTGAATAAGCTTATCTAACCTGTGTTCCCTTGTTTTGTCAATATATATATATATACGTTGATACATCCAGATGTCTAACAGTTATTCAACGGTGTGGAACCTCGCGGGGGCGGCCTACTGATGAAAAGAGGTCGCAACAGTAGACTTCAAGCTGTCTGATGGATTGGGCGTGGACTGCTTTGTTGTCAAGGTGATTCCAGTCCACTTAGTCGTGATGAAAACGTTGTTGTTGTTTTTACTGGTTCTGTCGGGCAGTGAGTGGTGGTGTATCACTGTTTCCATAATCTGGTGTAGCTGTATCTGTGCATTGCGTTTTTATATGTGTCGAAGACACTGCCAGTACGACAGGGATGCACTCATAGAAATGGATGTTGGGAGCTGGATCGTCTGCCAGTGAAAAATCACAGACATTGCAAATAGTAATGAAGACAGTCTGTACCAATACTGACACTGGCTACTGAAAAACATCTTTTATGAGGCCTCATGTTGGGAGTTATAAATATCAACTGGTGCTGAGCAGTAGTGACCTTTTTATCCATTAATTACCCATGATTGTTTTATTCTAAAGCTGTGCACCACTCAAATTCACCACAATATCAGGGTTTCGCATTTGGATTGAATGAATTACCCAGTGATTGTTTTATAAAATGTGCACCACTCATGTGCCATAATGATACACATTTTAGCCACATCCCTCTGTCACCATACATAAAATGGCTGAACATGGATTTATGGCACAGTGGTAGCTGACATGCCACTCAACTCTACAAGTTTGCAAACTGTCATCTCAGTGATAGCCCTCCACTCCTCTCCGTCACTCACTGCAAGTCCAACCAATGAAGGGCAGAATCTGGATTACAACTCAATAAACACATAAAACATTAAATGTTTCCCCTTTCCCCTATTATGGCACTTTCCTTTCATGTGTCCATCAGGTTTTGCTCATAAACTATCACACCACCAGTGGTGTTTATAATTCAGGAGCACCTGCTCTGTTTAAAAAAAAATTCTCTCACTTTTTTAGCCCAATTTCAGGGTGTGTGCCTTAAGTTATATTCAGAAGCATCTAGTTAAATAGTTTGTGCAAGGCTGGACTTTCTTTTCAGAAAATATCATTTGAAAAGTCTGCTCACTTTTATTAGTTTTAGATTGTGAGTGTAGCTATAATCAAGTTACACCTTCATTTTGGGTTTGTTTGTACACTAATTCTAGGTTATGCTGTATGCATTTTTCGTTGCATTGAATGATTGATGCAAAATATGTTTGTTATGCATCAGTTGACTCAGCTCACTGAGAGGCAGCATGACCCCTGAATATGCCTTTTAATACTAGAAGATACTTACAGCCATCTCAGTTCCAGCAAAACAACAACAACAAAACAACATTTTGTGTATGAATTTTTGTTAATTTAGTCAGTATTTCAGGGTTTAAATTAACCAGTATTTTCTGGCATTTTACCAGTGTTGATCAGCATGTACCACTTTTTACCAGGTACAGAATCAGCAGTCAGTCAGATGTGCTGGTTATGATGTTGTTTGACCGGTTTTCAAGAAAGAAAACCACTTCTAAAATACTGCACAGTGTAAGTGAGAATGCGTGCGGTATGTGTGCCTGGTGTGGCTGTGTGCATGTTCTAGACAGGGAAGGGACCTGGGTGTTTGCTAGTACAGCTCTAGCAGTAAGATGTATGGTCGTGTATCTGACCAGTTAGGGTCATTGTCTGACCGGCTTCCATGAACTGCTTTCACCACTTATACATGTCACACAGGTTTAAAAAATGTCTAGCATGATCACTGTTGTTGCACAAATTTTATTTTTCTGCTGTCTAATTTTACTTTAACCAAAGTACCAGTTATAATGAGCAAAAAATAGCCTGGGGTTAACTCAATAGATAACACCCCATTTTTAGAGGTGCAGTATGTCATCAAACATTAATGCCACAAAGATGAACAGTAGAGAATTTACATTGCACACACGGCACGTAGATAAGATCTTGATTAAACGTATTATGGTATACATTTTGGAAATTATGTATGGAATAAATGTTTAGTACTAATATCATGTATAATGGTACACTTGTGTATACATACATGCATGCTTTTTAATTCTGAGAGTGCAGCTTTTTGTAAACACTTTGTTCTCTTGAACTGAAAGTGACTTCTTTCAGTTGTTGTTGACAAGGGGTGTGTGTGTGTGTGTGTGTGTGTGTGTGTGTGTGTGTGTGTGTGTGTGTGTGTGTGTGTGTACATAAACACTGAACTCAGAATTATGTGAACTGATAGTTCTGCAGTATTTGTTGACAACTAATTAAAAACATGTGCTTAAGTTTTTCCTGTTTGCTCCATTTTTGATAAATGTGTCAAGCCTTCAGATTCTCACAAATCTCAGAAAAGACCACATTGGTGAAGCTGTTTGAAACTGAAACTGAAGGTGGTGATAGTTGTAAACAACAGGAAGATAATGAAATAAAATAAAATGTTACACTTATCTTCTGCTTCCAGGGGATGTTGTGAACATGTGAACTAAAAGTTTGACCTTATGTATGTCTGTACAGTAGTTATGTTTCATAACTGAAACCAAAATATCAACACCAGAAGTGGGTTCCAGGTTAGCTCCAAGTTGAGATACCAGAAATGGATGCACCAGAATTGTGTGGAATTTAAAAACAAATCAAATTGGACCCTTTTGAACTTAGATGCTTGAAGAATTAATTCTCCCAACACATTATAGATTATAGCACAGATACCAGTGAAAATGTGGGTTTTTGATTTTTACTGATATTTTTCTTTTATGATGTGCTAGCTTTAACATACATTTTTGCATGTATTGTGTTCTGACAAAATGTGTTTTGCCTTGATGCAGTGGTCCTGGTTGACTGGGTGTTAAAAACCAGTTGTCTATATTATTTACATACAGAAGTCTACTCTTCCAGTCTGCTCTACTCTACTCTGACCTGTCTTGTTCTGGTTTCTACCTTCTTTGACCACTTGACCAGATTTTTTTCAAGTACTCTCCTCATTTTTTCCTTGCTAATGCCAGTTTCCATGTGGTCCCATGGAATAAAACAGGTCATCCTGCTCATCATCACAAGCAGTTGATGCAGGTTCCCATGTTGCAAGCCCTTGGAATATTTATTAATAGGCCGAGAGAGTCCTGCTTCCTTCATATATATGAAATGCAATGTTATTTATAAATGTGTGTGTGTGTGTGTGTGTGTGTGTGTGTGTGTGTGTGTGTGTGTGTGTGTGTGTGTGTGTGTTTGTGTATGTGTTGAACTTTTACTTTGCCCATCTTAGTCTTAGACATAGGAATATATTTGACATTGGAACATTACTCACACTTACAGCGCGTGTGTGTGTGTGTGTGTGTGTGTGTGTGTGTGTGTGTGTGTGTGCGTGCATGCCTGTGCGCTCGTGCAGGTGTGTGTATGTATGTGTACATGCAGGTGTGTGTTTGGGTGTTGTTTTGTTGGTGCAAATGGGTTGCTAGTTGATGTATGTCAGTGTTGTTGTTTGTTTATGTTTGTATGCTTACCGCTTTCAAGACACTTTCCTTGTTGTCAAACTTGGTGAATAAAGAATCTGAATATATATTTTATATATATATAATATCTGAGACCAGTTTTAAAATATGGGTTGACACTATGGGTGCTTGACTGTCCTGAAGTTGCACTTTGAGGTTGACAGGACATAAAAAATCCCCCCCCCCCCCCCCCCCCCAATCCAATTACTAATTTCATTTGTTACAGATAGGGTGTCAGGGTGCACACAACTGCAAGCCCAGTGTCCTAGCTCACCCACAATGCATGCACTACCAATTTGATATCAGGCACTGGAGGTCCATGCTGTGGTGGCCAGAGGAGCAAGATTAAATAGGCAGCTTGAAGCTGTTAGTCCCAGCTGTAACACTGGACAGTGTTCCCTGTGGTTGAATCATGCTGTCCGTCACAGGTGCAAGAGATTTGAAACTTTAAAATGAGATCAATGGAACGTTTTGAAACAAAAACCCTTGACTATCAAACTTCAAGTTGACGTTTTGTTTTCTTTAATAATATGCTGGAAAA
Organism: Alviniconcha strummeri; assembly: GCA_963584105.1. Classification (NCBI taxonomy): domain Eukaryota; kingdom Metazoa; phylum Mollusca; class Gastropoda; family Provannidae; genus Alviniconcha; species Alviniconcha strummeri. Next base: position 18,991,382 of record OY757545.1, on the reverse strand, counting down.
AGAGCAATCAATCTCATACAAGAGAAAGTTTTGAGAAGGCTAGCACCTTTAAGATCACTCTTTATGAAACCTTGTGTTTCATATTTTCATGCATATGAACCCCGGACCAAGGACTGTCCTCCTTTTTAGACCATTTGTGTGTTTTTTTAAACAGGACTGTCCTTCTTTTAAGACCATTTATGTTAAAAAACTAATGTTTTTTCAATTTTGAAAGAGGGGTGCCACAATAAAAACATGTGCAAAAGCCAAATAGCCAGAGTTTTTGCTCTGTTTCCTTACCAAATAGAACAGCTTTTAAACTGAAGTGGTGGTGACTTTTAGAGCACTGCACAATGTCTCTCAAGGCTTTCCACAGGGTTTCCGAGCATTGTATTGAAGCGATGTAAAAGCTTCAACAAGCCTTGAAAATTCTCAAGCACAGGGTTCCTCTTCCTGGTGGGGCCATTCAGGACTTGCCACTCCTGTGTAGTCTGTTTCCTGCTGACTGCTTCAACTTTCAGTGCAAGTTGAACTCCAGTCTTGCTGCAAGTAGTTTATTTCTCTGCCATCATCATCAGTTATTTAAGTTAGATTCAAATTTATTTATTTACATTGATGGATTTCCTTCATAACCGTCTGTGAGAATGCAGCATGGTGAATAAATAGTGTCTTTCTTAAAGCTCCACAGCATGCAGTCATTAATGAGTCTGACCTTGTTAAAGCTCCCCACCAAATTCTCATTGATTATCTTACAGCAGCAGGGGCTATGTAGTACAACATTCATGGGTAGAATCTACCTGTCCCAGTGAGGCTGGGACAGCAAACTGTCCCAAAACCAAAAGCTGATTGGAATTTTCAGTTTCATGCCCCTATTTCATTCCAGCTATTTGTCATTAGTTTTTGTAAACAACTGTTGTTGTTGTTTATGACTTGTGTGCTGTTTTGAATTTGAGGATGTACCTCAATGGAGTATACCTTGGAATGGGACACTGGGGGTACAAATTCAGTAATTTGGGGCACAGTCAATGGAGTATACCTTGGGATGGGACACTGGGGGTACAAATTCAGTAATTTGGGGCAAAATCAATGGAGTATACCTTGGGATGGGACACTGGGGGTACAAATTCAGTAATTTGGGGCAAAATCAATGGAGTATGCCTTGGGATGGGACACTGCAGGTACAAATTCAGTAATGTGGGGCAAAATCAATGGAGTTACCTTGGGATGGGACACTGCAGGTACAAATTCAGTAATGTGGGGCAAAATCAATGGAGCATACCTTGGGATGGGACACTGGGGGTAGAAATTCAGTAATTTGGGGCAAAATCAAAGGAGTTTGTCAGATTTATGTACCTTGTTTACTTGTACGCCAGGTGAGAGTTACCATAGGTGACTCAGGTCTTTGTTGTTGTGTTTGTGTGATGTGTTTTGAGTGCTAGTTAACTCCCTTGTCTGTAGACTGTTTGAATTTGTTTGGCTTCAAGGCCTGTGGGTGGTTTGGACAATTGAGTCTCAGTGACCCAGAGAATGTGTCTCATTTTCGTTTTCACAGCTGTGTTTGTTACTCACTATCAGCTGTAGCACAGCACTGTGCATTTCCCACAGGTGAGGTGGAATGGACTTTCTAGTTTTCTCAACATTCCTCATGTTGGCTCACCTCTGGCTGTAATGTAATCCTTTCAGACAGAAGACCTAGTGGGCCAAACAGACTGCTTGGGTAGGATGGAGACGTATGTGTACGAGTGCCTGCACCTTTACAACCCCAAGGATCACCAGCATGATAGCAGCTACATCCCCATTGATCCTGGTGATCATCTGGAGGTGGACACGCCCCTCGACATCCCCATCAGTGGATCTATGGAGGAGCCACAGGTAAGATGGTTGAGGATGATAACAGGGCCATATTTACACTTGCACAGATTTCCAGGCTGAGTGTGAGATGGTGCACTTACTCAGATCGAAAGCTTGCGCCTTGTGAGAACGTAGAACACCTGAAGCCAGGACGATTTCATTCCTCCAAACACTCCAGCATTCAGCACACCACAACTGCAACTGGATAAGTACATTTTCATTTGCCACTGCTTAACTCTTGTTGCATCAAAAATGGGATGTGCCCTGGAAATTTGCACAGGTTTTGTATTGTTTGGATCTTGTGAGAACATAGCTATGGGATTGGGAGGCAGGGCTTAGAACTTGCCCAACAGATCCATCAATTCCTCTTGGGTTCCAGAGATGATTCGGATACTATCCGATGACTGAGAAAGGAATGATCATCAATAAATACAACTGGATTGTGAAAAGTCACTCCCCACTGTGTGTGTGTGTGTGTGTGTGTGTGTGTGTGTGTGTGTGTGTGTGTGTGTGTGTGTGTGTGTGTGTGTGTGTGAATAGTGCATAAGGACTGCAAGCTTTTATGATTCAAAACAAGTAAACTAAGCCTAATCTGAAAGCCATGCAGCATCCTGTCCTTCAGATTTTAAAAACTGTTCCTTTCCTAGCTGCTGGACTACAGACAACACAAATTGCTGATGGCTTAATGTTATGTGTGCTTGCCATTTTGCATAAGCCAAAGGGGTAGCTGTACCCCCACATCAGGCTTTTACAGGGTCTGTGTAGCCTTGCCCCTGCCATTTTTAGACCTAAGGGGTAGCTATAACCCCACATCAGGCTTTTACAGGGTCTGAATGTGCGCATTCTTTTGTGCTAAAGGAGAACATTTGCACAAAAGCTGCTGCAAACACGGAAGGTCGTGGAGTAGGTGATGATGACACTAACCCACTAACTGAGACCATGAATCACATTAACCTGGACCTGGGCATATTTTGACATCCTGCTTGACAACCAAATCCTTCAGCAGGTTTACAGACTGACACCTGGGGTGCATTACTTATGTGCCAAAAGACTTTAGACCTTTGGCTAAAAGAAGGAAACAGCACTACCACATAGAGTCATATTCATGTACAATGTGGCAAGTCGGAAGTGGGTTGATCCCAGCTGCTGTTCCATCTGGCAGTTGCCTTGTACCACAGAAAAATAAGAGACAAATAAGGCCCAAAAGATCTGACAGCTTCATGACAACAAACACTGTAGATAATACAGGGAAAAAGAACATCCATTGCTATGCTGTAGACACCACCAAGAGAGCCATCTACAAATATACATTTTCGGAAGACAGTCTGTGTAGATACAGTTGAAATATTTGGATCTTCTTTTCATCCACTCCTGTCAGTCAAGTCTTTTCTGTCTTTTTACTTTTGTATGCTCTTCATGTTTTTCCCTTGGTGATTTTTTTTTTTTTTTTTTTTTTTTCAGTATTGGGTCCTGCCACTGTATTTTATCAAGATAGCCTGAATTACATACACATTAGTTTCTGGCACTGTGGTTTTACCTACTGCCTGGCAGGCATGCTGGTGGTTGCAGCTCTGTTCTTGACTATCACAGCTTATAAAAACTGACAGACCCAGTAATAAATTTGGTTCTGGAGGAAGAAGTTGCATTTGCTTTTAGTGTCAGCATCTTTGCACACACAGCAGGCCATGATACCCTTTCTCTGCATCAGATACTAGCTATCAGTGACCTCTGTGAACCTTTGCCTGCTTCAGAGCCTTCTCGGCACCTCCTGGTAATAAATTGCACCATGTGCGCTCATGGGTGTCAGCCTTAACAGATAAACAGTCGCTTATACTGAGACATCATGCATGTTCAAAATGATGGGTTTGGAAGAGCTGCAGTGCTTGATCATCTTGCATTCAGCAGATCAGCTTGCCAGCAGGTGGCATTATATTATTTGAGACTGTATGATGTAGCACAACGTTGTTGCTGGCCTTACTGACTCTGGCAGCCAGCTTGCTGACTTAAAATAGAATTATGGTGTCAGATACACTTTACACCTCCATTTACTGCATAGGAGAGTGCATGGGGTCTGATTTTTAAGTGTGTTGGCCTGTGCTGTTTGCAAAACATTTAAAGCATCACATTTCTTTTTAATAACACACACACGCACACACACACACACACACATATATATATATATTACACACATGCATAAGATGTGGAGCCCCCATTGATATCTCTAGTACAAGGAGAAGATACAATTGTATGGTATCTTACAAGGTGAAGAGAATTTTTTTGTTATCTGCCACACACTGAAACAGAACTGAGGTATCTCTAGTGGGTCAGCTGTAGGATTAGAGGCGAAGAGAATCAAAAAGGACACAAACAAAAAGCTCACCATGACTGTGCAAACACGCTGGCTATCTACAATGAAATTCGTGCAAAGATGAAGTCAGATTTGGGTCACGACCATTTCCTCCTTTTTTACTCACAGGCATGTTTTGTTCTGAACAAAGTCAAGTTCATTGAAACACTTGCAAAACAGTTGGTTGTGACACAGCATTTGTGAAAGATATTTCACACATGTATGTATGTATGTATGTATGCAAAATCAGATTAATTTCGAGAGGGGGTACTGCCAAGCACTGTGTATCAGAGGCTGTGACCACACACATTACAGCAATTAAAACTCAGATAGAAAGGAGTTTGTTTTTATTCTGGTGTCAAAGTGTATGCTCCAAGGCCATAAAGGGGCTGTATGGGTTTCCCCTCAAGAGACACCCTGTCTGTCCTGAAAATGTTCACTGCTCACGTTGGCAGTGCCGCAGGTACACATGCCCATTGTTCTAGTTGTTATTTTTTAAAGCAAGAGGGGTAGGGGGTGGACAAGAGGGGGGGCATTACTGATCTAAAGCTGTGCATCCATCCTGACGTGCCCTGTTCCTAGTCTGAACTCCAAGACCTAGCTCTGAGAACCATAGCGCTGTGCTAAAGGAAAGTTGACATCGTGTTGCATACAGAAAAAACAAAACAAAAACAAAACGCTTGTTGTTGCAGGGCTGGCTGAAAGGACGCAATGTGACGAAAGGTGTGAGTGGTCTTTTTCCTGGTCATCAATACGTGCGATTCATTTCCAAGTCCAAGCGACGAAACAGCGTGAAGGTTGTGGCCAGTCCACCTCTACCTGCTGAAGGTAGGCCTTTTTTTTTCCTTTTTGTTTACTTTCCTTTTTTTCTTGGTCACTCTCTCCATGATTTCTGAACAGGCATCTTCGTCTTAGTGACAGCCACAATTCAAAAAAGATAAGACTATTCTAATGATGCAGTTTTTGCTGTTGAGGAGGAACATCAACCCATAACATACTGATATACAAATAAATATGAGTATGGGAACACATAATTAATATGGATTCTTCAAACATTTTTTAATCATTTATTTGTGTGTTTTTGCCACCAGCTGCTTTTGCTTGGTGAGATTGGTTGGCTGTTAATTTTGACTGCAAATTCCAAAGCATGATGTAGTGCTCCGGAGCACAATTTATGGGAGGCAATCCAAATAGTCTCACCAGGTGGTGAACGTTCCTCGAAATTGGATTATTCCCCTTGCGTTGCAACTCGCGGCGGACACCAAACTCCAAACTGGTTAATTTTATGACATCCTTCCTTCAACCACTGCTGTATTTAGTTACGCCATAGGTCCCAGAAAACTGTCAGCTAACGAGCAGTTTTTTGTTTGTGCTCAAACAGTAGTAAATTTGTGACAAACAACTCAAATTATATCAGACCTTTGTTTTATAACTGACCATGTTGCTTACGCCAGCTGAAATAAAACAAAAATAATTTGAATCGAGACGGAACTTCTTTTTTTTAACCCAGGGTGGATGCGTCTCATGTTTGCGTGCATGCTTGGGTGTTAGGTTGCTTCCACAGTTTTATCAGTACCCAAACCTTTCGGAGGGCGCTGACCGCATCGGTGGACAGCTGCGTGGAGATGAAGAGTGCCCATTCAGTGGCGTAACTAAATCTGGCCGAGTTTGGAGGAAGGTGCCAGAAAGCAATGCTCGGAGTGTGAGCGGACGGATACATTACCCAGTGTATTGTCATTATTATATATAATTATGTAGGATATTCATACCTATTCTTTACTTGTTACTTACGTTATGCATCACATGTGTTTTAGTACTGACAACACAGGAACCTCCCCCCCCCCCCTCACCTTCCCCTCCTTCATCCATCACCAAATTCTGAGCAGGATTCATCAAGTTTACACAAAAAATATATGTAGGTATGTTTCAGAACTTTGAAAATCCATTGTACAAATCAGAACTAACCCATTGATTTGGTCTTTGTATGGACGCCAAAACATACAGCTAAATACACTGAATGGCTCATAAAAAAATGGGAGAGTGAGAGGGAAGTGAGGGGTTGTGAGATGTGAGTGTGTGTGTGGATGTAAAGTGATGGATAGTGATATATGTAATGCATTTTTTAAACTGTGTTTTGTAATGTTTCATTTATTATAGCGCTTTGAACCTCACACACATATATATATCTGTCTGTGTATATATATTTAGACATAGGGGGATTCGGTGCATCAGAAGTGCATCTGTTATTATTACCTGTTGTAGATTGTGTTAAGAGCAGCATCTCAGCAGAAAATAAAGAGGCTAAGAAGGGGTACAAAGTCATTAAACACAGCTATTGCTGGCACCAGCCAGAGCATCATTTTTGGACTGGGTTCAAGATTCAAGATTACTTTATCTCATCAGAGAAATTAAAACTGGCTGAACGTTAACTACATCACAGTACACAATAACACATATTGTATATTTTAAAACTCAAAGAACGGTTACTGAAAATACAAAAGTTACATATTAAACAAACTAGACATTTACATAATTTACACACACACACACACACACACACACACACACACACACACACACACACACACACACAAACGCATGCACACACTGCTCTGACATTTGAACGACTGCAGAACAAAACTTTGGTTGGGTGGCGTGTTAACCCTTTCCCTGCCGGGGGATTTGCTCTACCGGTTCTGGTTCCTCCCAACAATGGACTCAAAGCAAGTCTTAGCAAACCAGACACTTGTTTGTGATACATCTATTATTATTTTTAAGCCATTTATTTTACATCCTAGCACAGAAATAGACATGGTCGACATAACAGACATGGACGTAATGAGACACAAATTGTTCATCTGCGGGCGGCCATGGCTCACTTCAGCAGCTGATTCCCAGGAGTGGGTGGACCGATGTGGCTGTGATCAGCCCGACCTGTGTATGCTGCTAGCGGCGGACGAGGGTGGGTGGCGTGGGTGTAACGATGCCTACTACCGCACATAGACGGTTCTCTTCTCTTCCACCCAGTCTTTCTTTTTCTCTTCTTTCTTCTTCTTCTTCTTTGTGTGTGTGACTTCGTGGCATATGGGTAGCAAGGGGGAAGCAGGTTGTCGTGTGCGCACGTGTTGAAGCCCCCCCCACCCCCCCACCCACCCCCGCCACCCCCCACCCCGAGAGCAACAACTGCGGCATAATGTACCTGGCTGTTTCCAAGGCACGAGTCTGACCTGGAAATCGCACGGGTCGCTGTGTTTACATTGGCTTGGAAGTGGGAGACACTCGCAAGATACTTGGACACACTGCAGAGGCGATCTACCAAGCTCATTCCGAACCTAGTAGGGCAGACTCTTTCTGACACATTAAGGGGGGGGGGGAAGGGGGGGGGGCTTACAGTAGATCACAAATAGATCACAATAAGACATACAGAAAGGCTTTTAGAATGTTCTCAAAGGCCCTCCTCCTTGTGTCGTGGCACTTGTCTGGCAGCCCTTTGTCCAAAGTAGGTCGCACATTCTAAGGGCCACGTGTTGCGTCTGGTTGCAAGCTAGCAACAATGGATTGGAGAGAGAAAGAAACAAAAGAAAAAGCCCATCCCAAGGAGGTCACCACAGAGGCATTTTTGGACATGGACTGGATAGTCTGTACCCGGGAAGGGACAAAATCTTTATCTTCTTTTATCTCTGCTATTTTTAGCTTGTGGCACAGATTCTCCTCGACACTGCCCTGTTCCGCTGCTTTGTCAAGGTGGCCATTACTGCAAGATCTGCAAGTCTGGAAACCACCCGGTGGGGGGGGGGGGGGGGGTCTTCCTACTTGTGCATCGGAGCATACTTCCCCAGAACTTTGCCAGCCGTCGCCATGATCAAATTCGCTCCAACAGCCACCAACGGTTGGGTGTTCGTTCGTAGCCTGGGTAGTGCGACACAGCTGTAGCTGGCTTTCTGATTTAGGTTTTAACCGTCGCCTTGTTCCCCATGGCGGGAAGCTGCACAATGGGCAGGCTGATGTTAGTTGGTTCCTGGAACGGCGTCCTGATATAACCGCACTGGTTGACTGGGCGTAAAACACCAACTTACTGCAATGATTTGGCTGCGCCCCGCGGGTCAAGCGCACAGGGCTGTGGTCAGCCCAGAACGCGAACGAGCCAAGTTGTTCGACCCCTATCTGAGTAAACATGGTGCTTAACGTCCACAGAAACCGTACGGCTTATTAGGGACGGGGCACCTACCCTGAGAGGGTCGCCCTGATATAACCGTAATGGTTGACTGGGCGTAAAATCATAGTTCAGGAGCTGTGTGAGAGTCGAGGTGGACGTCCTGGGCTGTCCGTCCTAACGAGCCTTCTGGTTTCCGTGGACGTAAAGATTTATTGAACCGTGCTTCGGCATTGGTCACAACTTGTCCCTAATATGTCAACTGACATCTGAGGACATTAAGCATCACTTCATCATCACGGCCGTAAAACACCAACTTTCTGGACTGATTTGGCTGCGTCCCGCGGGTCAAGCGCGCAGGGCTGTGGTCAGCCCAGGACGCGAAGGAGCCAGTTTGTTCGACACCTACCCTGAGAGGGTCGCCCTGATATAACCGTAATGGTTGACTGGGCGTAAAACACCAACTTACTTGCTTGCTTACTTACTTACGAGAGGGCGATGGACTAGGTAAAAGCGCTAGAGGCTTGGAATTCACAAAAGCGTCGGGGGCTGACCGCAAGGGCAAGAATGAGGCGGCTTTTGAACCCTTCAAGCTGAAGAGTGCTAACGTCAGTCACTAGGTGATGATGATTGATACCCCGAACAAGCGTTTCGCCTAAGGAATGCGATGCGAGCGGAGGCCAGGAATGCAGCGGAGAGTCTCACTCTGTCCTGCTGGTGAATATATATATATATATACATGCATGTCGGGCCGAATGATGGATGGAACAAGGAGGGGAGGACGGCGGGTTTGAGCGATTGTGATGATGTACCTACCGTCTACGCGCGCGCGCGCACACACACACACACACACACACACACACACACACACACACACACACACACACACACACACACACACACCCTCCACCGCATCTGTGGTTTGGGCGGAGAAGGGCTGGTCGAACCCTCCACATACACCCCTCTTCCCACTCCCCCTTTCCTTCTCACACAGTGGAAAACCCGACTGTCTTTCACCTTTTCCCACCCACAAGGAAACGTCCTCCGACCGACTCGCTCCTCTCCCGTCAGCTGAGGGCGAAGCGGTTCTGCCCAACGTCTCCAGCGTCGCCCTGTCAGCGCACCTGGGGCGTCTGCTGCCCTCGCCACCTGTGTCTCGTGTGGCACGTGCCGCGGATTCATGATGCTATGGTGCTGTTGCGTCTCTTGTTGCGCCCTGCTGCTCGTCCTCTCTGCTCCTCCTGCCGCGTCGCTGCTGTCAGTGTCGGGGTCGGTGTCGGTATGCTCAAGTTCCGCGTGACCTGCAAGGCCAGGAGACGTAAGTCAGGCTCGACCGGTGCACGGCTTCAGTGGCTCCTTCCTCACTGTCAGTCATGCACGCTGGTTTGGGTTGCATTGTGTATAGTTTTAAACACGCACGCTCGCACGCACGCTCACACACACACGCACGCACACACACAAAACACGACATGTCTTTACTTTGGGTTTTTTGGTCTCCGGCCTGGGAGGCGTCGGATTGTTGTTCTCCGACGACAAGGAGCGTGACAGGGTGGGGTTTGTGTGTGTGTGTGTGTGTGTGTGTGTGTGTGTGTGTGTGTTGTGGTTGTGTTGTGTTGTGTTGTGTTGTCGTGTGTGTGTGTGTGTGTGTGTGTGTGTGTGTGTGTGTGTGTTTAGTACAGGAAGTTGAAGGTGATGAAGTAACTGTCGTGATTGAGCACCAACCAAAACTCTGTGTGTCTGTCCTGTATGTCCCGCTCTGTCTCTCTGTCCCGCTCTGAAAATCTGCCAGCCACTAGGTACTAGTTGCGGCAGAAAGAAAATCAGTGCCTACAACTTTGGTGACAGATATTTATCACGATGCGCAAATATCGAGTCAGAGTCGTGGTGACTTACCCTAAAATCAGTATTTTTAGATTTGCCCGCAATTGTTTTCGAACAGCAGTTTTTGAGGGTAACTCAGCTACTTCGCAGTAACCCTTAATTTTTTTAATTTTTTTTAAATATCAATAATACTTCGCAGTCTACTTCAGGTAATGGTAAATGCCTGTCCAATTAGCTCTCGGGTTTTGACGGGACGTTGAAATCCAAGAACCGACTAATTGGACAGGCATTTGCTATTGTCTGATAAGGGGTTAGCGTTGACGAATGTAGGTCGTCACCGACCTGAATGAACTAGGTCACTATGAATAATCGCTGGAAGGTGTTTATTATAAGCCTTGAACCCAGTGTCGATGTTGAGATTTCGCGTTTCTACGGTCGAGGGCACATAGTAACTGTGCTTTAAAAATGGCTGTTTGTGAATGTAGGTCGCAGCTGAGGTCAATAAACCTGACCACTGCCGGGTTCCCCCCCCCCCCCCAACACACACACACACACACACACACACACACACACACACAACACACACACACACACACACACACACACACACACACACACACACACACACACATCGTTTTTATAAAATAAAATAGAAGAAGATGTATTTATAAAAAATAAAAAATAAAAAACTCAATCGTGTAACAGTGCTGGATTTGAGTTTGTTATCTCTCTAGCAGACATATTACCCGCAAAATAGGTCTCCGTTGACACTTGGGCACCAGGTGGCGAGGGATGCGGATAGATTTGTCAGCGCTGAGGGATGCTGGTCGAACAGTACTCATCAGTACAGTGTTAACAGTCCCTTGAAAATTCCCCCCCCCACCCATACCCGATGTGTGAGTACCTGAATATCCGAATGGCCTGTTCTGAATTTCAAGTTCCTCTTAACGGTTAAGGTGTGTGTGTGTGTGTGTGTGTGTGTGTGTGTGTGTGTGTGTGTGTGTGTGTGTGTGTGTGTGTGTGTGTGTGTGTGTGCGCGTGCGTGCGTGCGTGCGTGTCTATGCGTGTGAGTGTGTGTGAGAGAGAGAGAGAGAGCTTGTGTGTGCGTGTGCGTGTGTGTGTGTGTGTGTTTGTGGTGGTGGGGGGGGGGGGGGGGTCGGAACGTAAACGCGTGTGATAAATATTAATTTAGTCTATTTGGGATGGGGTGGGGGGGGGGGGGGGGGGGGGGGTGGTCTGGAAGCGGTGGTGGTCGGTGTGATGCTGGTCGTAACCAAATGCTTGTCTCGATGCAACTCTCTCGTGGACGCTCCTGACTGAGCAATCACAATGAGCGGATGCGTTCTGTCCTAGCCGTGTCACTTCGCCCCGGTGTAATTACCGTCAGGCTTGACTGGGCGTTATCTCTCTATCTTGCCGTGTCAGGCGTAACTGGACCGCATGCAGAATCACTGTGCATTGCCCTAAGCTGACATACACACCGTCCGCAAGACGGCAACTCTGAGAGTTCCGCCTCTCTCTTCTTGCCATGCACATTCGCTCTGCCCCTCGCCTCTCGTCATACCTAGTCTCTCGGTTTCTTTCTTTCTCTCTGTCTCTCGCTTTCTCTTTGCTTCTCTCTGTCTGTCTCTGTCTTGACTGGGCGTAAAACACCAATTTACTTACTATCTGTCTCTGTCTCTCTGTCTCTCTGTCTCTGTCTCTGTCTGTCTGTCTGTCTGTCTGTCTGTCTGTCTGTCTGTCTGTCTGTCTGTCTGTCTGTCTCTCTCTCTCTCTCTCCTCTCTCTCTCTCGTCTCCTCTCTCTCTCTCTCTTAATAGGGGTAGTGTTATATTTTATTTGTATATGTGTTTATCATGTTTAAATATTAATCGATTTATATATTTTTCTCTCTTTTTTTTCTTTTTTCTTTTTTCATATAATTGTTTCTCCATGTTTCACTTATTCAGTAGTTTAGCATGGACTAGTTGTTAGACAGGTCTAAATGAACCTAAACTACAATCCTTGGAAAACAAAGTTTTCGAGTTCGAGTTTGAGTTCGAGTTCTCTCTCCCACCCCCCTTTACTGTTTTTTATAAGATAAGGCGTTGACTGCTTCAGTTTTCTTTTTCCGATGCGATAGTCATAATTATGAACTGATCAGATGTTCTGCTTCTTTATTTGCTGGTTGTATGCTCATAATATGGCATGGTGTTCATCTGGCGCTGGGAACACGCTATGTTTGTGTGCAAATTCTCATGTATAACGTTTCACTCACTCATTCATGCCTATATGTATATAAATAATGCCTGTAATTTAATATCTACATCATCAGTAGCTTAGCAAGGACTAGTTGGTAGATAGGTTTTTGACTGAACCTAAACTACAATCTCTTGTAAAATAAAGTTTTCGAGTTTGAGTTCTCTGTCTGTCTATCTGTCTGTCTGTCTGTCTGTCTGTCTCCCTCTCTCTGTCTCTCTCTCTCTCTCACACACACACACACACACACACACACACACACACACACACACACACAACACAAACACACACACACACACACACAATCGACACCGATGAGTCACTGATCGTGCTCAGGTCATTTTCTTCCTGCTGGCGTTGTGTAACCAGTATGGGATCTAGATAGGCCAATCGATTTAGCATGCTCCATGTAGTGCATGCTGATTGTTGGATGATGAAAGCGAAATGGAAAAAAAGAAGTTCGTGTACCCCACTGTTGCAAAGGGGCAGGAGCATGTACAATTTGCGTCTGGTTCCCCTTTATTATACCCCCTGGCCCCTCTAACATGGTTAAGGGTGGGAAATCACCATGTCTGTCTGTCTGGCTTTTGTCCAGAAAATATCTTCCGCGCCGCTCAGCATTTTGTAACCGACCTTGATGTGGTCGTTAATCATCATAAACATGAGTGACATGTATGCAGAACAAATCAACAAACAAACAAAATCAATTTGCTATCTGAAGGTCAAGGTCACAGGTCTGGCTCATATAATCAGAACATATCTGTTGTGGGTTTGTTGTTTTTAACTACATTTGATAAAATGCTGATCCTTTCCCTAACAAACCTTTGCTTTGACAATGCATCATAAGCAAAAGTGTCTTGTTAAAATATCGGACTGCAGTGTCTCAAGTTCAAGTTCACAGCAGATGTGCAAAAGTGTCGATGAATGTTCACTCATATGATATCTTTTGAACCGATTAACCTTTTGTAACTAAACTTGCTACGGCAATGCATCATCATGAGTCAGAGTGCCAAGCGAGATTTGTTTGCTATCTGCAAGGTCAAGGTCACAATGAACGCTCAAGAAAGCATGGCTGTTTTAGACTGACATGATAAAATATGCCCGCAGCTTGCTGTATTTGCACCCCATTAGTGCCCCATCTCCGGTATACTCGATTGTGCCTCAGTTACTGCGTTTAAACGCCAGTGTGCTATCTGATGGTATACTTGATCGTGCCCTTACTTACTGCATTTACAGCCCAGTGTCCCATCCCAGGGTATACACGTGCCCTGACTTACTGCATTTTGCAACATGTATTGGGCGATTCAGCGAAGCTGGTTTGCTAGAGTGAATGCGCTTTGTAATCTTTCGCGCAAGAAATCGCGAGAGGTCGCAGCGCACTTCCGGGCCGATTTCTGAGTAGGCGTTGCTTCACGCTGTGTATAACAGTGGAAGTTGAACCTAGAATCACGAAGCAGTACGAATGTCAATACTGTTGCAGTTTCAAAAATTACCGTGAGATGTGTGTGTGTGTGTGTACCCCCAGTGTCCCATCCCAAGGTATACTCCATTGATTGTGCCCCGAATCACTGAATTTGTACCCCAGTGTCCCATCCCAAGGTATACTCCATTGATTGTGCCCCAAATTACTGAATTTGTACCCCCAGTGTTCCCATTCCAAGGTATACTCCATTGATTTTGCCCCAAATTACAGAATTTGTACCCCCCAGTGTCCCATTCCAAGGTATACTCCATTGATTGTGCCCCAAATTACTGAATTTGTACCCCCAGTGTCCCATCCCAAGGTATACTCCATTGATTTTGCCCCAAATTACTAAATTTGTACCCCCCAGTGTCCCATCCAAGTATACTCCTTGATTTTGCCCCAAATTACTGAATTTGTACCCCCAATTTCCATCTCGGGATAAAGTCGATTGTGCCCCAGTTTCCCTGCATTTGAACCCCAGTGTCCCATCCCAAGGTATGCACGAGCCCCAACTCGCTGCATTTGCTCCATAATGTCCGATCCCAAGGTGTTGTCAGTTGTGCCCCCATCCTATTCACCGCAGCCAATTGTGCTACACCCAGTTTTGGGTCAGTTAATTGTACTAACAAAATGTGAGTCAGCCTGTTGTTTTACATTCCGATTTGGGTCAGGTAATTGTTTCAATACATAAGACTTTTATTCGTTCGGTATATTATAGGTACAGAAATTAGCTTTTTGACTGCATGCTACACAACAGTTTAAACGTGTGTGTGTGTGTGTGTGTGTGTGTGTGTGTGTGTGTGTGTGTGTGTGTGTGTGTGTGTGTGTGTATGTGCCCATAATGGCCACATTAAATCACGCACATACAAAGAAAAAAAGAAGAAACATTGTGTATTAAAATTTTATTGGATAGTGTCTGTCTGCTTGCCTGCCTGCCTGCCTGCTGTCTGTCTGTTTGTCTGTCTCTCTGTCTGTCTGTTTCGCTGCAAGCCCGGTCATCTGTATAAACTCTAAGGTCATGAAGACACGGAAACAATTCCTCGAGCATTTTATGTGAAAACGACGCTTTGTTAATATTCCAGTATTCAGACTTTCACTGTTCAAAAACACACGATGATAGTTAATTTACAGTGGGTCGGTGTGACTGTGTCGTGTTGTAAATTGATGGGAGGTGGGAGTCTCTTTTTACATGTGTTAGTATTATTATCATTGACGCTGTATTTGTCTATATCTTTCTAACATAATATTTCACTATGAATGTCTTGGTTATTACTAGTACTGTAGCAACGGCAGATATGTGAGTCGGCCTTTGTACCGTTGAGAAATAAAGTTTAATCAGTTAATCAATCAGTCAGTCAATCTCTCTCTCTCTCTCTCTCTCTCTCTGAGGCACACACCATGCGCGCACGCACGCACGCACGCAGGCGCAGGAACACATTTTCGAATCTTCGTACGTGCTGCTTTGACCTTTCTGCACCACATTAGCCTAGTTGGCGGTTTGAGTGTTAAACTGACATTAACAGCATTAAATTGAATTG
>OY757545.1:18946483-18975791 GCA_963584105.1 Alviniconcha strummeri | reverse complement strand
ATGTGCATGCAGTCATGCACAAACACCCATGCGCACACATAAGGTATACTGTAGTTACAGTCCCTTCATCCCCTGGTGGTACAGATTTTGGAATGCTTCATAATTAATACCTTGAGGCTCAGGTAGAACTGACTTAATTGCTGGATGAATAATTGGTAGTTGTTCAGTGTTCCTGTAAAGTCTGTACCCTGGAGTACCATTGTTAAGCTTCTTCGTTTGGCCTTCACAAACTCGGTGAATGTGTACTACCACTACTAGCCACAGTGCTGCATCTTGGTGTTCCACCTTGTGACAAGTAGTATTGGAGAGTTGGAAGGACTGGGCTGAAGAGTTACTTCCCGCCATTTTCTCCCAAGCAGACAAGGTGGCGCCTGCAGAGGGTTCTGGAGTTTCTCTTCCGGTTACGACTTGCGTTTCTTCATTGAGTGGAATAGTAATTTCTCATTCACTCTTTGGGCATTTTCAGCCCAGTGGCTGTTTAACTTGCACAGTGTTCAGGCATGGGCTTTGACTGGAACAGGCTAGAATGTTCAAAGCGCAAACAGTTCTCCATTACTATTGTTTGGAGGGAGGATGGAAAAAATTAACGTGATTGAACTGATCCATTTTGAAAATTGTGTACTTGCCTAGTATGGGATGAAGCCATAAACAGTCAAATCTGAACTTGGGTTTTGCTGATTGGGAATGAATTTTATGTTATAATTTACATTCTTAGGATTGGAGTGTTCAGTTGGGAATGATGAATTTCACATTACTGTTTACATTCTTAGGACTGGAGAGTTCAGCTCAGGTTACTGTGATTTACCCTGGTAAGAAGTTACGGTTTGAATTGTTTGCTTTCTGGTGGTTCATCTTCACTGCCATTTGGAAATTATTACTGTCATTCCCCAGTTTCACAGACACAAATTGATGTTCAGATAAATGCATCAGAATGAAGCTGCCACAGGTCTAGAAGTAGAGGAGTAGATGTAATGATGGGAGAGGAGGTTGCATTCTTGGCCGTGAACACTCCCCACATCAGAACAGCTTCTTTTGCAGCTCACTTCATGTGCAGCACAAAGGTTAGATCAGACTGGCTGATTGCATTTAATTGCTAGTGTACGCCAGCTCTCCTTCCTATGTCCAAGAAGACCCTGGCAGAGCAATACTAATAGTCGACCAGAACACTCTTGGGCTCTTCTTGGCTGTTTCCGGACTGAAAATAATTATTTGCCAGAGGTCAAGAGGATGGCGCTCCAGTTGCAGTGACTCCTGTTGCAACCGCTCACAGTTTTGGTCAGTTCTTTTCTTGCCTGCTCTGTGTAGCACAGTGGTAGTTCTCTGGTTTGCAACATTGCTATTTCCATTCTTCCGGCTGCAGTATATTATGTAATACAGACAGACATCAGCTTATCTAAAGATAATTTTTATGTGTCTCTGTGCGTCTGCTGCTTCTGTTCTCGTGCCATTTCAGTATTGTGTCCAACCTAGCACTTACTTCCCAGAGGATTTCTGTGTGATAGGATTCTGCCATGCTACTTTCTAGTACTGTTATTACCTTGTAAAGTTGTGAATTATATTTCTGATCAAGGAGTCAAAAAAGCTGAAGGCTAAATAAATTGAAAGGACAACTCTTAGGAATTCTCTCCTGTGAACATCAGAGGTAACGTTACTGGCTGATTTCCCTGCCAAAGATTTGGGTATTTTCTAGTGATAATTAACTGACCAGTCACCACATCGTCACAGTTGGATTGAGATGCTGAGATAGAATCAGATTATCCAGATTCTGGCTCCACATGGAAGAATGGGATATTCTTTGCCCCAACCGATCCACATTCTAGCTCAATTACAGCAGAAATAAGTGCCCCCCACACACACACACATACACATGCCCCCCCATTAATTTATGTATATATATGTGGACACTACAACACTGCCTTAACTATCTTTCTGTAATAATGGAGAGAGAAAAAATGGTCATAATAAAGTGGAGGGTGGGTGGGCTGTAGGACACTCTTTGACATGAAGTGCATAATTTACATTGGTATTAAAATGAACCAGTCAGCATACAAAATGGGGAGAAAAGGTTAGCCTTTAAAGACGGATGGTGTCTCATGAGGATGGTGCCTTGTTGTGGATTCCACTGTTGTGTGGTGGCCACAGATGCGTCTTACAGACTGACTTGCTTTGTTGCAGCAACCTTATGCCTCAAGCCTCCCTCCAGCTGGTCAGTGTGTAGATATGGAAGGTAAGCATTTTGTATAGTATATAATTATAAATATAATGTGCGTTGTGTTCATGTGTGTGTATGTGTGCCCGTGTATGTTTACAAGCATGCATGTATTGTATCATATGTTTGATTGGCATATATGGAGTTTTTGTATGTTTGTGTGTTTTGTTGTTGTTGGTCTTTTTAACAAATCATTGTGGGGGTTTTAATATTTTTTTATTGACAGATGTACACAGGAGGAGACCTGTTTAAGCTCATGGGAATGGCCTCAGATAATGCAGGAGAATAGAGGACAATTTGTTTTGTTTTAGTTTAAATAGCCACTACTTCTTCCAAAGGGTGGGTGGGTGGGGGAGTCCATTACAAAATTAGGGAGGAAAACTCCCTTGAAGAAAAGCCTTGATGTTGGCCCTACTCCAACCCACTGCAGTCCAGACCACTGCAGGTGGCAGGCCGGCTTTGCAGAAAATAAGTCTGTAGTGGCTATTTCTACCTTGCTGTCTGCTCTCATGCACCCTCTCCTACCTGTTACTGGCTGTAATGGCCATCAGCATGCCTGCCTGCCTGCCTGCCTGCCTGCCTGCCCACCCTCCCAGGCATTCAGATAAGTCTGCAGTTAGCTCAGGAGGCTACGGCCAACGGTCGCAGACTGAGCTACCAAACTAGCCATCCAGCATGCATAAGTCTCCACCCAGATTGGGGGAGGGGGGAGGCCTGGGGACCAAGATTGTATTTATATCTCAGTTAGCCCACAGGGCAAGGCTGCAGTCCAGATGTCCATTCTGTTGTTGACAGCTCTGTCTGCCATTGGCTGACATGGCTGCCAAATCCTCCCCAGTTCCTTGATGACAGTAATATTTATTTAACCTTGCCTGCAGACAGAAGTATCCCATCAGTAATCAGCTTTGTTACACTGGAGTTTGGGGTGGGTGGGGTGGGGGGGTATACCTTGTAGACTTGGTCAGGTAGTTAATGCCATTGAGTGGAAACTGCACCTGTGCAGTGCAAGTTTGGTTAGGGCAGCCGGATGACACTTGTGTAATGCTGCTGCTTATTACTGCAGTTATGTGAATAGAGGGATGTTACTTGTTAAGTATTGATGTTGTCAAGAGCTGTTGTTTTCACAGGTAATTTTTGATCCTTTGTTCAAGAGCACTTTACGTTGTTAATTTTTAATTAACCGGCTTTGATTGGGGGGGGGGGGGGGGGGGGCTGGGTAAGGAGGGAAGTGCTTGACAGCATGCAATGTTTTTTGTTGGGGAAATTTGTTTTGTTGTTACTGGGCATGTGTTTGAGGAGGGGTTGTTTATGGTGTGGTTGAACGTTCTATCTGGCTAGCAGTAGTAACTTAATAAAAATAAAAAAACTATAGGGGAAAATTGGAAGCAATGTGAACAGTGTGACTTGATGAATTCCCCCACCAGCAACTACTGTGGTTAATACACCAAGAACACAAGTCTGAGTTTGCTTTTGCCTTTCTTATAAAATATTTTTATTATTTTTAGAACAGTCTCATGTTCAGCTAAAAATGGAAGAGAGTTGGCAGTGAACTGGCATTATCGTCATGACCTGGGAAGAAATGTGACAATGAAAGAAGAGGATGAAGCAGGGCCATGAATGAGTCCCATCTGGCAGCCATTGTCTGGTGGTTGCTGTGAAAAGTATTGATCTCCTCCAGTGGCTCTGTCCCCTTTTCCTGTTAGTGTTGAAGGGGAGGCCAGGCTGGCTGGCTTGGTCTTGCCACTGCTGATTGGCCCACTCTGGCTGACCACCTGCCTTACTTTCCTTCCTTCCTTCCTTCCTGGCGAAAAACAACAAAAATGAATTTAGGGTCTCCCCCACCACCCTTGAGAATAGTGATTATACAGTAAGACCAGCTGAGGATAGTGATTATACAGTAAGACCAGCAAAATAAACCTTCTGCCAATTCTTCCATGGTAATGGAAGTGCTGAAGCTGTTCTCCATGAGGTAGGCGTTGACACCACGATGTACATACACAAAGAACAAAAAGTAGCATCACACATTTTTGATGGTGCTGGTGTTTCAGCAGCAACTAGGTCCCCACTGAGATTTGGACTTGCAATTGCTGACATAAGAGTCTGGAGTGCTAATCATTGGACCACTTTGCTACCCAAAAAAACGCAGTTACAGTTGCATCACCTTCCATGTACTTGACAGAGTGACTCCTTATCTTCAGTAATGTTTAGTTTTACTGTTTTGTTTTGCAAAGGAGGTGCTGCACATACTACAGGTGCAGAGGACCCACCTGTTCTAAGGAATCTCCACACCATTATTTCTATTTCGGCATGTGGTTCCTGTAAGAAGCATGAGTTAATTTTGACATTAACTCAGGCAGCAGGAGAGAAACTGTATGCGCACACAACAACAACAGAGCAAAAACTTTGATTTTGGTGTAGACACTACAAATCAACAACAAAGCAAAAACTTTGTGATTGTGGTGTTGACACTTTGAGTGCGTGATGTTTGGTTATTTGTAGAAATTCCACATTTGTGTTTTCAGCTGCTGCTGGTGACTCTGAGCACCGATTCTCTGAGTACAACTTTTCCACCCTGCAGCGCTGCCACCTGTGTGACAAACTACTGTACGGCCTGGTGCACCAAGGTCTGCAGTGCAGGGGTGAGTCATTGTCGCACACTGCTTGGTGTCTCTGGACAGACCTAGCCTGCTTGGATGGGGGCCTGTTTGTGAAGGGCATATTTTTGTTGTTTGTTTTTTAAAGATTGTACCATGATGTGTACCTCACTTGTTTGTTTGTTCCTCCGTCCCCTTCTCTCACACACTCCCCCTCCTCCCCTGAGCTGACTGCAGTTGGTAGGACTTTAAATCCAGTTACTGTGTTTGGTTCAGTGTGAATCTGGTCAAAGACTTGCTGCAGTGGTTCAGACGATTAATGTGTGACTTGAATTTCTTATATCAAGGGAAGTTATTGATTTTGCAATTTACCAAATCACAAACGCATTGTGATCTTTTGATCAGTTGCTTTGTCAAAACATTGTTTCAAACGTAAGTCTGAAGATTTTCCTCAGATACTGGGTCTTTTTCCCATTTTTCTGCTTGCCTACCCCCCCCCCCCCCCTTCCCCTCTCCCTCCTCCCCCATCTTTTTCCTTGTTGTATATGAAGTGTACTGAGCCTTGTTTTTGTCATGAGACAGCGTCATGATCATGTATACATGTGGACTGATGATGTTGCTTTCAGAGTGTGGTCTGTGCTGCCACCAGTTCTGCTCCTCTCAGCAACCTACGCAGTGCAATGTCCCCAAGTTAGAACGCCTCCGCAGACCTAGTTTTACACAAAGTGAGTGGTGTCCTGTTTCCATTCAGAGCTCTTTGTCTGGCAGGATAAATCAGCCATTGACTAGTTACGGAGACCGTTTACCACAGTGGGTAGAGGGGTAACTGTTGGCTGTGTAATGAACAACCAAGTCACAGGCTGGGTAGTTAAGTTTACCACAGTGGGTAGAGGGGTAACTGTTGGCTGTGTAGTGAACAACCAAGTCACAGGCTGGGTAGTTAAGTTTACCACAGTGGGTAGAGGGGTAACTGTTGGCTGTGTAATGAACAACCAAGTCACAGGCTGGGTAGTTAAGTTTACCACAGTGGGTAGAGGGGTAACTGTTGGCTGTGTAATGAACAACCAAGTCACAAGCTGGGTAGTTACTGTTAGCTGTGCAAAGAATAAGTCACCGGCTGCACAGGTTAGCAGTCAGAGTTGGTCAGTATTGATCACCGGATTAATCTTAATGCCAACTGCTGCTTGAATAAGCAAGAGAGATTAAATGAAAGCAGCTTACAGGGTCAACCAGTGCTATATATATATGTTCATGAAGAAGACCTGATTGTGTTCTGTGAATGGATGGCAGCAGTTGAAATGATCAAAAAGGGTCATGCATGGGTAAGGTTCAAAAAGTTCCAGCGTTTTGGAGAAAAATGCATTTATTTAGTTTTTTGTTGTTACTTTTTTGGTAATTAAAAACTTCTTTTTTTCTGTCTCCAAGTATCATGTTTTGAAATAGTGTTGCATGTGTACATACATGTGGAGAGTAGAGACAAACTTTCAAACTAGCCTTAGTTAATGTTTTTATTAATCCCCCCACCCCCTCCCCTCAGTGTTTTGGGGTGGGTGGGGTAAATTTGAATCAATCTGTTTGTTTTATGACATGGCATCCTTGGGAGAATTTGTTGGGTGAGTTCTGATGACAGAAATGACATGCATGTACATGGGCTCTGGTTTGCAGATGCCGTGTTTGGTTCGGAACTCGCGGAGGAGGTGGAAAAATCGCGCATGGAGGCACCATGGGCAGTTGTCAAATGTGTTCAGGAAATTGAGCAGTGGTGTCAGGAACACAGTAAGTAACAGTCGTCTCATCCTGTGCAATGAAGTGAATGGCAGTAGTGGTTATTTATGTATTGAGGAACACAGTGACAAATCTGTCACCTTTTTGTCATCTCATTTAAAAATGTTAATGTGTTGTCTTTTTCCCAGTAATGTGTTGTCTTTATCCAGTAGTGTGGAGAAAAAAAATGAAAGTTCCTCTTCTTTTTCTTTTCTTGTGTAGATCTCCAGTTGAATTACAAGTCAGTATGGTTGTGTCATAATAAGGAATTAAATGCTAGGCATAATTTTGGCAGGTATTCATGGGAGATGCTGGACATGCAATTTACTTTTTGTCCCTGCAGACTGTTTGCTGTTCTTGCTTTTTAACGGATGAAATTATCTCACTATGCGCGTACAATTTCTGAAACATTTTATTCTACACAGCAGTCCATGCTCAAGGTTTAATCTTCACTTTCAGAGTCGGAAGCAATCAGTATATACAGGATATCGGCCAAAACAGAAGATATCAATGAGATCAAGGAGGCGTTCAATATGGGTAAGTGTTTCTGGATGTGCTTTTTGGAAAGTGCAAGTGTTTGTTTCCAGATCAGTATCAAAAGCTATTCCAACAAATGCAACTGTGTGGTACTGGTAAGAGGGTGTGGAAGGATATTTCAGCTTAATTCTGATTTGGCTGGAAGGAGAGCTATTGAAGGAAGGAAAGTTCTTTGAAACAGAAAGGCCCAAAAGAGTGTGCAAAGACATTAACAGTGCTAGACATTCTTCAGGCGGGTGTAGTGGGGTTCACAGAAACTGGTCAGACTGTCACTGTAACCAGTCAGATGTACACAGACACACGCGCGCACACATGCCACACACTCTGCTGCATTATTTTTTAAATATATTTAGAACTGGTTAAGCAAAATAACAGCCAGTGCATCTGACTGATTGCTGATTTTTTTCTTCCAATATATCCAGTATATGCTGGTCTTAACTGTGAAATGCCAGAAATTAAGGTCAGCACAAACCCTGATAGATTGTTTTGCATCTGTCATTTGAAGAGCATTGCTCTTCCCAGCAGCTTCCTTCTGGGTGCTTTACCTTGTATATGCCGTTGACTGGAGTTCTTTTTCTGTGAACAGGAGAGCAAGAAAAGGTGAACCTCTCCACCTACGATGTGCACTGTATAGCAGGCGTGCTGAAGAAGTACCTGAGAGAGCTGCCCAACCCCCTTATCCCTGTTGAGATGTATAACCAGTTCATTGAAGCTTCAAGTGAGTAGACCTTGCTTGTCACCTTTCACACTTTGTCTCCAGGCTGACCTGGAAACCTTCCCCCATCGCCACCTTCTGTTGCCCTGCTTTTTCCTCCCACCTCCATTCTCTTCTGTCCCTCCAGTCCCACTTCCGTCTCTCTTTCCTCCTCCTCCGCCTTGCTCTCCCATCTCCTCTCAGTCTCTTTCACATGTGTCTCCTCCTCCCCTCCTCTCTCTCTCTCTCTCTCTCTCTCCCTCCTCAGAGCCCCACCCAATGCATCAACAAATACTCATACCCCCTCCCCTTCCCCCATCTTCCCCCCAAGGCATGCATAACAAACTCCTAAACACATTGGTGTTATGCAGACATACACAGTTTCAACATTCAGAAGACAACTCTGTATGCCATTTTCCTCCTGTTTACTCAGCCACTGCAGTTTTTGTTCCAACCAATTAAACAATTTGTGTGTGTGTGTGTGATTCAGAGGTGTCCAGCAAGTCGGATTTATCCAAGTCTTTAACTGACCTTGTGGAGGAGCTGCCAGCAGCTCACAAGTCAACTCTGACCTATGTGATGGCACACTTCTGTCGCCTGTGGCGGTACCAGAACGAATCTGGAACCATGGACGGGGTGGACAAGTTATCGCATGTCTTCTGTCACATACTGCTGCGTCCACCCTGGGAGAAAATCATGTGAGTTGAAGCAACTAACGCTGGGTGGGTGGAGTGTCTGGTTGGTTGGTTGGTGTGTTGCTTCACTGTGTTTGTATTGGTACTTGAATGCTTGTACCACATCTTTCACAACATGATTACTTCTCCCTCCATCCCTCTCTCTGTGTAATGTTTGTATCCCATCTAGAAAGCGTGTGGGTTTTTTTAATTTTTTTTTTACTAAGGCGTTATGTTGCATTTTTAAGTTTGACCTCACCTTACTCCTCACCCCCCAGCCGCCCCCCCTCCTCACCCACTCTGTCTCACTTACTTCAGAGACATATATGTTAAATTATGCTTGTATTCCTTAATTGTGAAAATTTAATTTAGCTACTTCCATCTGGCTCCTGTTTTGTATGTTCTTTCTTTTGTATTTCACAATTGTTCACTTTTTGTCCTTCCTTTTTATATTCCCACTGTTTTATTATTATTACAAGTTTTTGTTGTACCATTTGTTTGTGTTGTAACTATCAGGGACAGGTTGCCCAAAAGGCAATCATACTTGCGTAATAAACTTCGTCTGTCTCTTGCTCGCTCACTTGTTCGCTCTGTTTCACATGCACTTTTATATACTGTTACAATTCTAGATATCCATGTGACTGTAATTTGATATGCTTTACGTGTTCCCCTGAACACTTTGCTAAAGTACAGTGTATAACCATTAGTCTAACCTTCATGAAAGCCGCAGGCCAATCAAATAAACTTTTGCATCTTGCATACACACACACACTCTGTGTCTCACACACAGACATCTCTCTCTCTCTCTCTCTCTCTCTCTCTCTCTCTCTCTCTCTCTCTCTCTCTCTCTCTCTCTCTCTCTCATACACACACACATTTATCTATCTCACGCATGCTTGCACACACATTCGCTGTCTCTCCCTCGGCCGTCCTCTGTGTGTGTGTGATGCACCACATGTACTTTAACCATACACACACGGACAGGGGAGAGCTGGCGGGCAGAGTGGGGCTGTCAGACAATAGAGTGTAGGGGTGTGAGGGACAGGCTGTCAAGGGAACATAACGTAGTGCTGTCTTCCTGCCCCACGGGGTGACACTGAGCCTCCGACTGCCATGTCCCTGCTAGGTGTACACCACTGCCTCGCCACTGGAGCTGCCCTGGCTCTGTGATGGATGATGCCCTGTCGGCTGGGAGGGCAAGGGAAGGAGACGGGCTGAAGTGTAGACCGCTCCTGTAGCAGACTTGTCCTGTAGGAAACAGAATTATACCTATGCTGTGCTCTTTGAAAGAAGTGCTAGAGGAGGAGATGTTTGTGTAAAGAAGGTGTGTGTGTGTGGGGGGGGGGGGTGATAATAAGCAGCTGTTTTAAGTGATCATTGAAAACTCCTTGGCTGCCCCAACCGATGGTTCTGACGAGTCTCTAGAAAGGATTGCATAATGGTCTTCACAGAATTTACCCCCCACCCCCAAGGACTGCATAATTGTCTTCACAGCATTCAACCCCCTCTCCTCCTCCTGCCCCCCCCCCCCCCCCCCCCCCAACCTCCCACATTGAAGGTCAGGGTTTCCACCTGAATATGAAACTTTACTAAAAGTGCTGTCTGCAAAAGCTATCAAATGTGTTGGCAGTCTTACAGTGTTGTTTTTATTTCCTGAGATGATCTTTGGTGTTTTTTTTTGACGTCCTTTGTCTGCCTTTGTTTATCATGATCAAGCCTGAGTGCAACTACCGGCTAATGCAAAAATGAAACAAAAATCAATCGTGTGTTTAAGGATCAGTACAACTTGACTACAGGTTACAGAAGAAGTTTATTTTGATGGTCGACAAAGCCACGGCAGCTTCCATTGTTCTGTTGTGAGCAAACTGAGAACAGATGGACCTGTAAATATAAACGGTATTTATCGACTGTTACCGATCGACCCGTATATATATCTGGACCAGTAAGTGTTAACTGTGTTTATTGACTGTTGGTGACCGACCATTGACTGAGCACTCAGGAAGCCCTTATCTAGCTCCCACCACCTGGCAGTTAGCTGTGTCAGTCGGATGGATTTGGGTGGGTGGCTGGGTGTTCACAGTGAGTGGTGGCCCTCTGGCCTGGGGGCCCCGAGCAGCCGCCTGTGCTGACGTCAGCCAGTCCCCGTCATTTCATTCTCTCCGGCCCTGGAGGCAAGCCAGGGCCCCGGCAATAAAGATAATGAAGCGGGACACTTGCGCCTTGCCTGTCACCAGGACACACTTGTTACCTGGCAGGCCTGTTTCTGCAGCCTGGCGCTGTTCACCCCCCCCCCCCCCCTTCCTGACCCCTTTCCTGCCTCTCCACTCATCTCTTCCCCCCTTCTCCGTCTCTCTTCTGCCCCCTCTCCTCTCCCCTATCGGCTCCCCCCCCCCCCCCACTTCCCTTCTCCACTTTTCCCTCATCTCCTCTCCTTTCCCCTCCTTCCCTCCTCTCCCCCTCTCTCTCCTCTTCCCTCCTTTCCTCCTCTCCCCTATCCCCTCCCTTCTTCCCCCCTTCCCTTCTCTCCCCCCTTCCCTCCTCTCCCCTCCTTCCCTCCTCTCCCCTCTCCCCCTCTCTCTCTCTCTCCTCCTCTCCTTCCCTCCCCTCCTTCCCCCTTCCCTCCCTCTCCCCTGTCGTAATGTATAACTGAGATATTATGTGTGCATCTGGCATTGTCAACACACTGTGTTTTGTGTGGAAATTATCATGTACACAATTTCACTCATGCTTATATGTATATAAATGATCCGTGTAATTTTATATTTACTCATCAGCAGCTTAGCAAGAACTAGGTTACTGGACAGGTTTTTGACTGAATCAAAACTACAATCCATGTAAAATAACGTTTTCAAGTTTGAATTCTCTTCCACCCCTTTCCCCTCTCCCCTCCAGCCCCCCCCCCCCCCCCTCCTCCTCTCCCCTCTTCGCCCTGCCAAGGCACCCAAACTACCAGAGCGCCTCCATCCAAACTTTAGTATCCCCAAAAGTGGGGGGGTCGTCCTGCCCTTCTTTTTATTAACTGCTGGATCCCATTAACCCATTTTCTGGCTGGACTTGGTAGGTGGATGGGTAGGGTTGTGTGAGGTGAGAATGAGGTGAATATGTAAAAGTAAGCTCCTGCCCCCCCCCGGGGGGGGGGGGGGGGTAGTAGTAGGTGCGAGGAAGCACTGGGAAGGCTTTGTATATTGACCGGACTGTTTAGTTCTCACCGATCGATGTACAGTGTGGGTATGGATCCAGTACCAGCTGCTTGATCTACTGTTTTAATTGTGGACCACTTTGTATGGGAAAAACCTGCTGCCGTCAATGCTTGGCTGTTGATCAGACTGCCGAAGGAGTTATTTTAGGGATTCATTATAAAAATAATAACTGGGACGTTTTTTAATTTATTTTTTAATGCAGACACCATGAATACATACAAAAGCAGTGCAGTCTGGGGTAAACATGCATTATTACAAGGACCTTGACATGGCAGTCACTGGTAAAACCATCAAATATGTTACATTGTGGTCTATTAGTACTGTTGCCAAAAACACAGTTACATGAAAATGCTCTGAAATACACTGTCTGCAAGCAAAGAAAAGTACTCTGAACTTTTTTTTTTTTTTTTTTTTTCTCCATCTATGATGACAGATTCCTGTTGGCGCTTCTGGGTCTAAGTTCAACAGTTGCATATGGCAGTTTTTCCCACCCCTGTTCTAGCTTTAGTGCGTATTCTTTGTAGAGCGTGTACAGCAGTGCTGTGCAATTTCACCCACTCTGCATCTGAATTTTGTGAAAAGAGAGCATGCACGCATGCACTCACACAGATGTAGGCGTGTGCACACACTCACAGGATTGAAGAAACACAAGTAAGCATTGATTCAGTTCAGTTTTCTGCCATGGCTGTTAGTCAAATTGTAAAGAGCTTGATATCTGTATCAGCAGACATCTTTCCCGTGTGTGTGAGATAGTGTCCTGAGACACTGTCACATTTGACCAACATGTATAAAGAGAAAGGGAGATAGATAGCTCTGTCTTTCCACCACATGAAAGAAAGGTGTTAGTGATGTATTGTCAGAAACAAAATAGTTTTATGGTAATTTATTGTAATGCACGCAATTCTGTGCCTGTTTGTGTGCACATTGTTTTCAGGTTATGTACATGTCATTTGAAAAACCCATTTTCTGCCCATTCCCAGCCATTCAGTGTTTGGATGTGTTTCTTGTGTGTGCAGAGAGATCATTGAGAACACCAAGCTGCACATCGACATCATCGAAGAACTGCTAAGAAACGGAAACTGGGGGGAGCAGATTCCTCCCATCCCCTCCCCCAACCCCATCCCTCCTCGTAAGTAGCTCTTCCCTCCCTCTCTCTTCTCCATCATGTGATTCAAAACTGTCCCAGTGGGTGACAGGGCTATGTAAATGCACTGGCCCTGCGGCCCCAGACAGGTAGGAAAGCCTCCAGGCCAGAGCAAAAACCACTAGCCCATTGGGCAAGTCACCATTTTGCTCTGAGGGATTTCTCAGAATTGTTGTACTTTTTGATCATTAGAGAAGATTTCTGCAACACAACATCATTACCATTTTAACGTGTGAAAGGAGACCAGGTGTGATGTGAAAAAATGTTTTCATTTTTGGGGACTTCCAGATTATTGGATTTTCATAACCATTGGCCAGTAGAGAGTGCTCATCTTCCATTTTCACCGACCCGTTTTTCTCCGGTCTTCCATTACCTTCAAAATGAACAGCACACTCACTTTTCTTCCCACAGTTTTACTACATAAGACCTGTTTTTGTAGTTTGTTTACTTTATTTAATTCAAGTGGAGGAGTGTGTGCCATAGGTGTGTATGTACATATCATCCCCTTGAAGTTTGGCCCCATGCATGCCACATGTTGCGTGAGGTCAGTACCATACATTACACCTTGACCTGCAGGTAATTAACTGCTTTGTCTAGAACTATGCTCATACTTTACCATTCCTTTATTTTCCTCAGGTCCACCTAGAGTTGTGGATGCAGCAATGGCATCCCCTCTGTCGGCAGAAGAACGGCTGAAGGAGGCTGAGTGGTACTGGGGGGAGATTACCAGGGAAGAGGTCAATGAGAAGTTGAAGGACATGCCTGACGGCACTTTTCTGGTGCGAGACGCTACCACTCCTGGAGACTACACCCTCACACTCAGGTGGGCTATGAAAGAGAGGCCTGTGAAACTCTGCACGATGGTAAATTCTATTGAGTTTTGCACTTTTATAGGAGTTAAAAGCGAAAACATACATCAGAAGTGATATTTTCCCAGGGTAGTTCTGATCCTGTTAAGGTCAAGCTTTATGTAGTTGTTACTTACATGGGCAGCTCACACGCAAAATACTTTGCATGACTTTGGCATATATTTAGGTCATGTTGTTGATTGGCACATGTAAATTTCACACAAAAAAGCTCACACACAAAATACTTTACATGACTTTGGCATATATGTAGGTCATGTTGTTGATTGGCACATGTAGACTTCACACACACAAAAATGACTCGTTCTTTACACAAGTACTTTCAAGGTAACCCTGATTCTGATTCTTCAATTTACTGTCTTCAGGAAAGGAGGGAGCAACAAACTGATCAAGATTCTGCAAAAGGACAACAAGTACGGCTTTGTGGAGCCCTTGGAGTTCAACTCTGTGGTGGACCTGATTCAGCATTACCAGAATAACTCCCTGGCCATGTATAACCGCACCCTGGACACCCGCCTCATCTACCCTGTCAGCCGGTCCATGGGCATGGTGAGTCATGACCACCTTTTGCGTTCACATCTCTTGGGTCGTGTGTCTAAATGGGAATCCTCCCCTCCCAAAGTCCACAGTGTTCTCTGTGGGTGCTGGCAGCACCCCCCAGCTTCTTCCTTGTCCATGCCTTCAGTGGCCATGTCTGACAGCTCATGGCCACAGAGAGAACTGTGGGCTGGGCAGGGTTGAGGATTGTGTTCAGGGGTCTGGAGCCTGTCCCACATGGGGAATTCTTGTGGGGAAATCTTGGGGTGGTGCAGGTGGCTCAGCAGCATTTGCAGGGGTCATGCAGTTCTTGATCAGAAAGGGGGTCGGGTTCTGCTGATGAGTGAGGGTCGGCACCACTGCTGACGTCCAGCCTGACCTTCCATTAGGAGCTGCACAGTTTATGAATGGGTCCCATATATTCAATACGTGTTCCCAAAGAATGATACGCTGTTGAGGAGGAGGGAGAGGGGTAGTGGTGGTTGTGCTGGACAGAAATGCACAATTCAGTCGACTTGACAGCACATACACAGGCAGTAGTAGACACTGTGAAGGCAGCTGATGTCAGCGTGTCTTTTCCCTCGGCAGGACAATGAGCATACAGAAGATGTGTCTGAGGAGATCAAGAATCTAATCGAAGTCAACCGCCAGTACCTAGAGAGGCGAGCCCAGTACGACCGACTCTACTCGCAGCACACTCGCACTGCCACTGAGATGCAACTGAAGCACCAGGCTCTGGATGCGTTCAAAGAAACGCTGCTGGTCTTCCAGGATCAGATGGAGCTCCACAGGAGATCCCATGCTGAAGCCTCCCAGCACGAAGTCCAAAAGTAAGTACAACATGGAAACAGCAGGTCTGACACTTGTCTGTCTGCAGTCTTTTGATGCTGTCCAATGTGTGTATGTTTGCCCAAGATCTTGGGCAGTTTTGTGCCCCTCCCCCCCCCCCTCTCTCTCTCTTTCTCTCTCTTTCCTCCCAGAAATATAATTGGCCTTTCATTGTGCTGTCTTGCATTTGGTTTAGTAACTTTCTATAAGGTATTTCTGTTTTCTCTCTCCAAGTGTCCATTATTTTCAGAACTGTCTTTCTACCTTGGCACCTGTGTTGCTGTGTGTTTAATAAAGTATTATTGTTTTGTTTTAATGAAGGGTGCTTTTTCTCCAACAGGCTGCATGAGAACTTTGAACTGCTGAAGTCACGCTACCTCAAGATTCAAGAAAGCAAAAGTGCCCTGGAGGTGGATCTGAACCGCAAGTCCCATCACAACCGCACGCTTATCTCTGACATGAACGCTATGAAGCCAGAGATCAAGCGTCTGCTGCGCCAGCGAGACCAGCTGAAGAAGTGGCTGTTGGATCATGGGAAAACACATGACTTTCTGGACAGCATCCTTCTGGACAGAAAAGAGGACAAGTAAGGGTAGAAAAGTGCTAACCGTTTGTTGCTTCTTAGTGAGCATCTGCTGTAAAAGTTGAGTCTTTACATCACACATCCGGTTTGCACCTGTACAAACATCAGTTTGTTCTTTCTCTGCCACCCCCACCCCCTCACCCCCCATTCTGTCCCACCCCCCCATTCCCCCCATCTTTTCCATACTTGTACAGCCAGTAAAGGTCTAAAATTGATGGAGAGTGAGTCTGCCGGAAATGATCACGAAAATGGAGAATAAAAGTAAATTCTAAGAGTTGGTGCATGCTTAAAAACTGATTGCCCTTTACTGTTTCAAACTGTCTTTCGGAGCAGCAGTCATGTTCTTGTACCATGATTTACTTAGGTGTGACCAGCGTGGTTTACTGGATGCTGAAAGCCAGTGATCTATCTGTCCTCAGCTTGAAGAAATCCATTTCCTTCACAAAGCCTGTTCATGCATCGGATTCTTCTTTTGCAGCCCCTCAGACTCTTTCTACCTGGCAGAGAACGAGTACACGTTGCCACAGATGGAGGAATCCCATTGGTTCATCAACTGCGCACGTCAAAAAGCAGAGGAGTTGCTGCTGTCCAGAACGGACGGAACTTTCCTCATCAGACCCAAACCAGATGAAGGCACCCATGTCTTATCCATTGTGTAAGTGTTAGGCTTCTTTTGGGGGGTGGGGGGTACTCCATGGTTATGGATCTGAAGTGTTATGCCAGTTCATGTTTGTATAGGTTTGCAAATACACTGGACGAGTGCTTTTGTCATTCCTACTCACAGTGAACATTTATCGATGTATCAGTGTAACGGCAGAGATGATGTGGTACTTGGGACGTAAGCTTTGCATGGAAGGTAACGAGACCTGCTGTTGTGAAAGTGCACTAGATTTTGTTAAGCTTTTATCAGTTTATGTGTGTGACGTTTAATTATTGGCACCCAAATGTGGTTATTGAGCATCTGGTGTTCTTGGTTACTGACCAGGCTGCCGGAAGTTGGGGAGGGGTGTGTGTGACAAGACCACCAATAACTGTAGTATGAATACCATGGACTTTGATCAAGCTACAACTAAAGTGCTATGAATGAAGGCTTTGGCTTTGACAGCTGTTAGGGAACCCAACAGCCGGGGCCCGTTCTGGCAGCACCAGCCTGACTGTCTGATGCCAGCTGTCAGCTCTTTCTGTGTTAGGCGCTGGGTTTGCCACCAGGTTAACACTGAGAGGTAGAGGAGTTTGATTTCTGTTTCTGGGCTGAGCGCATGTCACTCTGCACGGCTGACGTCATTCTGACATGAGAGGGTGGCGGCCATGACATGCTGTGAGAAAAGACGTGGCAGACAGGCATGGTGTGTGACAGTGATGCAGCCTAGCTGTCAATAGGTGCTGACTTCATTTTGACATGAGAGGGTGGCAGCCATGACACGCTGTGAGAAAAGACGTAGCGTGGTGTGTGACGGTGATGCAGCCTAGTTGTCAGTGGGTGCTGACTTCATTTTAACATAAGAGGGTGCCAGCCATGACACGCTGGTGGACAGACATGGTGTGTGACGGTGATGCAGCCTAGTTGTCATTGGCTTCATTTTAACATAAGAGGGTGCCAGCCATGACACGCTGGTGGACAGACATGGTGTGTGACAGTGATGCAGCCTAGTTGTCCGTGGGAAGTGGCGCGCGCTTGCAGAGAGTTTTGTTGCTGTGGTGGTTTGTAATCAGTTGTTGTATTGTACATTACATGGTGGTCCAGGTCTGCTGTTGTATGAATAGAACATGGTGGTCCAGGTCTGCTGTTGTATGAATAGAACATGGTGGTCCAGGTCTGCTGTTGTATGAATAGAACGCTGTGGTCCAGTTTGGCTCCTGTATGAATAGGACATTGTGGTCTAGTTCAGCTGTTGTATGGTACATGACATGGTGGTCCAGGTCAGCTGTTGTAGGAATAGAATATGGTGGTCCAGGTCAGCTGTTGTAGGAATAGAATATGGTCCAATTCAGCTTCTGTATGAATAGGACATTGTGGTCCAGATGAGCTGCTGTACGAATAGGACATTGTGGTCCAGTTCAGCTGCTGTACAGTGCATGACATGGTGGTCCAGGTCAGCTGTTGCAGGAATAGAACTTGGTGGTCCAAGTCAGCTGTTGTAGGAATAAAATATGGTCCAATTCAGCTCCTGTGTTAATAGGACATTGTGGTCCAAATGAGCTAGGAAAAGGACATTGTGGTCCAGTTCAGCTGCAGTATAGTGCATGGCATGGTGGTCCAGGTCAGCTGTTGTGTGAAATGAAGATCTTTCACTGCCCTCCCAATAAAAGTGGGTTTTTTGTTGTTTTGTTTGATTTTTAATTTGCAGTAACACTACAAAACCTAGGCCAGTAGGTGCAAATGTGTTGGTGGTGTGTGAGAGGTATGAGTCTTAAGAAAGGATTAGACCAAAATAATATTTTCTTGTTGTTGAAATTGTTGTAGGCATAGCAGCATAAACAGTAATCCCTGTTGTTGACACAGCTGAACCCAGTGCTTCCTTTGTCTGTGCAGATTCCGGGGTCAGGTGGGCCACTGCAAGATCCTGCGACGGGAGACAGGCTTTGGGTTTGCTGATCCCTATTTCATCTTCCCCACCCTGAGGGACCTGGTGATGCACTACCATAGAACGTCACTGGCTGAGCACAACAACGATTTGGACGTTTGCCTTCTGTATCCAGTACGGAGCCCTGCGCCTCCCCCTCCCCCTCCCCAGGCCCATAGTGACGTGTATCTGCGTATGCAGCAACAGTAGCCCCGTGCTGGCATGCCAGTCCCGTTGCTACTGGTTACTGCACCATGTTAGTATGGATATTGCGCCAGTTGCCTTGGATACCATGGTACACAGGTGGACCTGCAGTGCTGTGTGTTTGAGATGTCCTGTTCAGCAGGATTTTGTCTTGACGCCGCAAGGGGAACCTCTCATTACCACTTGCAAACGTCTGCGTGGCTGTGGTTGAAGTGTGATGCTGGGACGCTTGGAGACCAGGATTTCCTGCAACGGCCTTGGAGTGCCAGTCGGATGGATTTGCTCTGTGGGAACAGTCAGTCCACTGAAGAACAAAACTACATGGATAATTCACTATTATGCCCAAAGTCTTTCCAGAGCGGAAAAACTATTTCCGAACTGCTAATGTCAGCACAGTATGGATGTCACGGGGGGAGGGGGGGGGTGGGATTAAAAAATAATTAAAAAGAAGAAATTTAAAGAAGGATTTGTCATTACAAGGTGTAGAGACAGTTTGTGGGCCAAGAGCTACAAGAGATGGTGGATGCTTGCTGGTTTCTTGATCAAGCGATTAAAAATGTGCAATGCCTTTGGGATCAAGAACACTTTGCCATTGGGTGGGTTGAAGTTGCAGAATACTGAAAGAATGAGCTCAGAGGAATAGATCACACATGATTACAGTTTAGTCAGCCATCTGTAACTGTTAGCCTATTTTCAAGTAATGTTTTGGTTGTGTTTTGTTATCTGTCTAATGTCATGTATAATGTGCTGTGTCCTGTATGCGAAAGGTACTTAGACTGGTTATTGCAGGCTAGGTTTAATCTCTTGTTTTAACTGTAAGATAGCATCTGTTATTTTATCCTCACTGTAAGACAATGGACTGTTCAGTGTTATCTTAAACTTGTTAGATACAGGAGCTTGATAGTGATACAAGGGAGTACTTGATTTTTATTTTTATTTTTTATTTGTTCATTATCCCATCAAGCCCATGATGAGATTATTGGGGACATTTTCTTGGCATATTAATTGTTACGTCTAAATCATTTCAGGTTTGCACTTAGAAAGCATGTAACTACTTTAGCTAATTATTCACCTGAACAACAGGATTACTCTGTAGTAGGTTTCTTCTGTTCTGAAACATAGAATGATGCTGCTGCAGCGGTTTGCTTGCAGTTCTGGCAAAGTCTGAAGATTGAGCAGGAGTCTGAATCAGGGTGTGAAATTTGAGGGGAGGATGTCAGAGCAGGATTTCTGATCAGGGTATAAAATATGAGAGGAAGACGTCAGCAGGATTTCTGATCAGGGTGTGAAATTTGAGAGGAAGATGTTGGAGCAGGATTTCTAATCGGGGTTTACATGATACTTCTTGATGGGGTGGGGGTGTGCAGTTTGGATTTCATCTTTCTGTTCATAAATACTGTTTTGCCTCAATATTGTTTGATCAGTATCATAGTAGGGTGTCGAATACAAAGGCTTAGGACTGAAGTTAGAAACATTGGTTTAAAACAAGTCTTTACATTGCAGTGTACATCTCAAGTATTGTTTGTTGGTAGTAAGTATGTAACCATGTGTGAATTCATACCCCATTGTATTCTGGTATAGTGGAAAAGAAATTGGCGGTAATTACTACAGCGGTGACAGAAAATGGCATTCTGTAACATCATTGTTCTTGTAGCTCCCAGAACGCATGTGGAGAATGGCTGGCTCTGGTGATGGAAGATGTCCGAATGGAAATGGCCTGTTTTGTTAACAATGACACAACCATGTCTGTTGCATCACATATAAATGGCACAACTGGAGAGTGTAACCCTGTTATGGAGCTTCATTCTTCAGTTTTTCTTCATCATCATCTTCGCTTCTGTTCGATTAACTTGTGTGTGATGAAGTTTGTCAAGTGAGAAATAAGTGAGCATTATCGCATCATCGTTACATTATTCTGACACTGGTTGACAGGAAGCTCAAAATGGACAAATGCTTGAAACTGGACAAGTCTGAATGTTAATAATGATATGGATTTTGGTTTGAACTGAGTTTGAAACTTTTTTTATTTTTGTTATTCCCTGGAGAAGGATTTCATTGGCATGGCAATCCAAACAGTTAACTCTGGTCCTGTGTTTGTGCTTATGGTGAGAAACTGCAGAAGGAGTGCAGCTTCAGGATTGAAAAGAATGGCAGGTGTATGAATTTGTGTGTTTCTCCAACCTTTCATGAAACAAAATGGATCTGTATAATGACCATGAAAATGTGATCAAGGATGAAGGACTTCGAGTGAAATTGGGTGGATCTGTACAAATCATGAACAAATAAAGGTGATAAAAAAATAAAAAAACTGATCCTGTAGAGTTGCAAAACCGTGATCCTGTGTGGAGCAAGTGGAAATTGCAAAACCATGATCCTTTCAGGAGCAGATTGGAGTTTCAGAACCATGATCCTGGTTGGAGCAAGTGGGAGATGCAAAAACGTGATCCTATTAAGAGAAGTGGGCAGTGCAAAATGGTGATCCTGTTCAAGTGAGACTGAAAGTGAGAGTTGCAAAACCTTGATCATGTTGAGAGCAGCTGGAGTTTGAAAACTGAACCATGACCCTGTGAGGAGAGATGGCAGGGTTGGAAAATTGTGATCCTGTTAAGAGTGCCACAGACCACATTCTTGTGTGGGCTTGCAGTTGGAGTGACTGGAGTTTCCTTGGCTACATATATAGGTTATATGTCTCAGAGAGCCCAGAATGTGATGAGCCAGCGATGAATCCCGGTACATGTTCACAGCTAGAAAATGTGCACCCATTGTGCCGTGTGATTTGACTCGAAGCGGTCTTGTGAACTTTTCTCCCCTTTGAATTGATATCCTGGTGGCTCTCCGGTGACTTGCGACGATGGAACATATGTGACATCGCCAAGTCAGACTTTACAGGCAGAGTCTGTGATTTCTCACCTGTCTGAGATGTGCTGCATTTCTTTACCTTCACGTACGCCTTGCTTACTGGCTGCCTCGAGTCTGCCTGTTTCTTGCAGGACGTGGTGATGAAGCTTGTCGGTGAACCATCCCATTGTTGACTGATCAAAATGTGGGACATAACCACAGACAGCAGCACTGAAAATGTTACTCTTCTCTAACAATTGTGTATTTTGAGACCGGCTGCAGGAAATTGTCAAAAATTGGACTGTGCCGTGCCCAGGCGACTTATTTGAGCTTCAGGCTCCTCTATGAAAATGGGCGGACGAGAATGTTCCTTTGACTCCTCCCACACTATTGTGACAGAGCACTCAAACATTTTAAAGCACTCCATTGTGAAACACTTTGTATGATTTATGTAACACCCACCCTGGATAATAAAATGCGGTCTCTTCGGGGACTGCTTCCCTTCATAATGTCATGTGCTTGCTGATGTGTACGGCGAATCAAATGGGACGTACAGACACTAAACTATAGGGCATTCAGTGGGACACAGGCTGTGGACCTGCTTACGCGTGAGAAAGGGCATTACCCCCTAGAGTGTTGACCTGAATTTATGCTGCCAGTGATCAGCTGTCGCTAAAATTACTGCAACTGTTTGAGGTATTTTGCTTTACACCATAAACAGCCATTTTCCTGTGGGTTTCACCAAACAGGTTACTGTTCTGCTTCAGTCATCAGTGTGCTACAGTAGCTTCAAAACAAAGGCCACTGTAGGGACAGATTTTAGGTCTGCCCCCTAGAGGTTGTGGTGTATCTGGCTCTTTGTCTGCAACAGAGTGGCCTTTTTCAGTGGCACATTAGCAAAAGTTGACGATGTAAATAAAGTTATGGTGATATTTCATTTGCAAGGATACAGAAATCCCTGTAGAAATTAGCCTCCGTCGTAACCTGCTCTGGTTGGAAAATTGTTTCTGTGATCACATGCCATGCCCGTACAAATGGAATTGTGCACAATTATGTTCTACTTGAGTGAATTATTTCCATTCCTGTATCCGTGCAAATGGAATCTCGCCTTTTATCAATTTTGGATGAAATAGGGAAAGGAACCATTGTTTTCCATTGTGTAAGCTAATTTGCCTTGAACTGTTTCATTAAATTTCTTCAGCTGGTTGCTTTGCAGTTGAATTTGGTTTAAGTACTGTAGTGAGTAACTGGAAATGGTAGAAACCCCCGGCTTAAGTGCCTGCTGATTATTGTTACTGTCACTGAGCGGTTCTCCATGTTTGTTGTTGAGGTGGTACAAAAGTTGTTCGTCTACTACTACAACTACTAGGCTAGTGGTTGGTGTACATAGGCTGATGTATTACTGTAGATAGGGTTTCTTCGATGCCAAAGACTGAACAATTCATCGTGTTGACACCGTGTTTAGTTGCCTCCTGATCCCAGTTTTTCTCTAGTATTGTGTGACGACACACAGCAAGCCTTTGGTTAGAGACTGACTCGATGGCTGTGCGTGTGGTAATGTGGCTGTACGTGTGGTAATGTGGCTGTATGTGTGGTGTTGACTGGAGTGTGTGCACAGAAGAGACGCCGAGTCAGCAAGTGTCAGCGCAGAGGGGTGGCGTACAGTGAAGTGTGTGAGCTGCAGGGCAACCTGTGCTACGCCAGCGGGGGCAGTTTAACCACGGAAACGAGGGTACGGAGGGTGGGGGTGGGTGGGAGATTGTGGGCCTGTTGCACACACGTTTTGATTGGCCAGTTTGTTGTGTCTGTGTGTAGATCTCTCTCTCTCTCTCTCTCTCTCTCTCTCTCTCTCTCTCTCTCTCTCTCTCTCTCTCTCTCTCTCTCTTATTTAAACCGTCGTGGTTGACTGGGCGTTAAAAACAAATTCTCTCTGTGTGCCTCTTACCCCCTACCCACACCCCCAGGCACACACATTGTTCCTTGTGATAAATGTACCTGTTCTTACAACGTAGGAATTGGGGACTGATCTTGTCGTCAGTCATTTCGTATTTTTTTGACCGAGGTGGAAGGCGAGTTAGGTCTTGAATTAGAGACCATTAAAGGC
The DNA here is from genome assembly GCA_963584105.1 of Alviniconcha strummeri. Lineage (NCBI taxonomy): Eukaryota > Metazoa > Mollusca > Gastropoda > Provannidae > Alviniconcha > Alviniconcha strummeri. The sequence goes on along the minus strand of OY757545.1, from coordinate 18,952,451 downwards.
TAACAGACAAGCATACCTTGCATCAGTGTGATGTATGTTGTGCATTATATTTATTTACTGCACCGTCAGAAATGGGGGGGGGGGGGGGGGGGGGGGGGGGCTCAACAAAATTACAGTTGTGACGATAGCGTCTTAGTGTGTTTGCTGATTAGAACAGGACGCGGATTGGCAAGGCGGACGGTGCGTAGTCTTAACCACTTTACCACTTGCACGCCAGGTTAGCCCTGGCGCTTTTTGCAGTCTCTGCTCTCTCGTTTTCCCCCTCACTGTTCCTTATGGAGGATTCCCTCCACCCCCCACCCCAAGCAGTCTTTGTTTTGACCTGTCGTCTTGCTGCGTGTTGTACACTTGTTGGTTGCATAGTTATAGTACATATGTGTGTGTGTGTGTGTGTGTGTGTGTGTGTGCGTGCGCGCTTACTACTGTGGGTGCGTGTAGGTGTGATGAAAGAACAGAGACGGTGGGAGAAACAAGAGAGAGAACAATAACAGTGCTTGGAAGTTTGGAGGACTAAAACAACCCGACAAAAAAAGAAAAAGAACTGTGTTTTCTAGTCGAAGGCTTGGTCACCTGCAGGTGTGCTGGACGACTTGTGGCTTTTGACCAGTCTAGTTAGATCTGTTTCTATAGTATTTTCATACGTGCATGCGTGTTTTCCATTTGTCGTCGGCCGCGAGTGAAAGTGAGATTGATAGGCAAGTGTGGGTGTCAGTGGACTACCGTATACTTATGTCGTGTGAATAATGAATACATGCTTGAATTAAAATCTTGTTATGTGTGTGTGTGTGTGCTCAACGTGAAGCTGCCTATGAAAATTGTCAGGGAACGTTTGTTGGTGTACTGTCGTACATGTATATATACATAAAATGTGTGAGACTGAGAGAGAGTACATGTGTATTTTTGCTTGGCTGAATGACACAAAATGGAATAAACTCGACGAAAGAAAAGAAATGTCTGACTGTGGTCTTTCTCACCCAGGTGATGGTTCTTGTAGCTGTACTTCTGTTCTCTCTCTCTCTCTCTCTCTCTCTCTCTCTCTCTCTCTCTCTCTCTCTCTCTCTCTCTCTCTCTCTCTCCACCATGGAGCCGGCTTCAAATGTTTTAGCTAAGCCGCTCAACTCCTTTTGCTCATTTCCTTTTTCTGTCTTCTGACTACCGGCCCTTTCACCTGTATTAGTTATTTCATTCCCAACAGATCTTCCCGATAAAAATAATGTGTTTCGCCCAGATATAACCGTAATGGCTGACTGGGCATTACAAACTGAGTACTTTCCTTCCCCCGCCCTCCACTCTGGCCACGCTGGAATCTACAAAACACGATTTAAAAGTGACGATGACAGGGTTTCAAGGTTTTATTGCGCTTTTTTTTTTTTTTTTTTTTTGCCCCTGGGGGCTGGAAAGACGGAACCCCCTGCAAAATATCACTAGAAAGGAAGGAAGAAGCTTTTTCACTCAAAGTCAGCCAGGACGGTTATGATATTAGAGCGAAACCACCAGGAAAGACTGACGAACAACAACAAAACTGGTCATACATAGCAAGCATGACTCGGGAAGACTTCACTGGCTCCCTGAAAAAAAGCGCATTGACTACAAAGGGCTATCCTGAGCATATAATTTGCTTCAATGGCACAGCCCCACAATTGATACTCCCAGCAACTCATTCCCCCTGTACACCAGCGAAAATTCACGGTCACGCTTGCGCACTCCATGCGTGGATTCAAGAAAAAAAGAAATGCTTCAAGAAACATTAATTTGGGCGTCAGAACCTTCTCAAAGTAAACTAGGCCCTTACATCGGAACGCTTTCCCGCATATTTTTGAGAAATCATTTTCGTGATAGCCTTTAACAGATATACGAAGAAAAAACAAACTAGCCTACTTTTTTCACACTGCACAGTGACTGCCCGTCATTAATTTTACAATCTCTCATTGCACTTAAGTTCGAAATTGGATATAAAAGAAAATCCTCGGGAGTCCGGAGAAAAAATCGTTCAATAATAGTTTTTTGTTTTGTTTTTCTTTCTTTCTGTGCTTGTCTATGTAGTATTTAAATAAAGAAAGCACGCTGACAGGCTTATGTTCATCTGTCGTTGAAATCATTTCACCGAAGCAATTCAAACTTGTGTGTGTGTGTGTGTGTGTGTGTGTGTGTGTGTGTGTGTGTGTGTGTGTACGCGCGCGCTTTTTCTTACCGTTCTGGTGTGGATTTTCGTATTGCACGCACACACACACACACACACACACACACACACACACACACACACACACACACACACACACACGCAAGCACACATTCGCAAGCGCACAGTAATACACACGCACGCTTTCGCACACACACATATATCGATATATCAGAGAAACCCAGCCCCCACCACCATCCCTTCTTCCCTGCGCCCCTTACTGAGAAATGATTTCTTGATATATCGATCATTTCTGCTTGTGGGTTTGGCAGCATCATTTGGATTTGTTGAGTGGGTAGTATATTCGATCAGAGGTACGAGGTAAGATCGAAAAGCCGGCATGACTGCAGTAGGTCACACGACAAAAAACGCAGCTTTTTCCGCTCGGGGATGGCGGTCAGAACCTATTGTCTTCTCCCCCGGATAAACCGAAGCTGTGTGCCACACACATACCCGAACGCTCCCATGCACTCACATACGCACACTCGCGTGCACGCCTACACTACACGCGCACGCACACACACACACACACACACACACACACACACACACACACACACACACACACACACACACAAGCGGGCACAACTAAAAGCTAAATAATAATAACATGACATTTATTAAGCGCTCTTTATCACAGGGGCTAACTAATTCAGAACACACAAGTGCCTCACATGCATTGTGTCAAGCATACACAACCTGCTCTTCTCTCTGTTTCTGTCTCTGTCTGTGTGTGTGTGTGTCTCTCTCTCTCTCTCTCTCTCTCTCTCTCTCTCTCTCTCTCTCTCTCTCTCTCACACACACACACACACACACACACACACACACACACACACACACACACACACACGCGCGCGCGCGCGCGCGCGCACACACACACACACACACACACACACACACACACACACACACACACACACACACACACACACACACACACACTGTCTTGCAGGCGGTGTGTCTGCGTAGGGGTAGTCTCCGTGTTTAGGGGTGTGGTGGTGGGACAGGACAGACTGATGAGAGGTTATGTATCGATGACTGATTCTCAGAGAGAGACAGAGAGAGAAAAAAGGGTGTAACCGTATTGATGCTTTTCAGTCTAAAATATCCCCATTCTGTTCCACATCCCGGGGACTTAAGACATCTTGGTTGTCAAAAGGTGATGAATGACGCACATGCTGTCACAGTATTGGCAACGCATCAACTAGATCAATCGCACCATCACGACAACCGCCAGACGGGAAATTGAACGAACATAGTTGTACGCAGTTGATTAGCCTGTTACACCTAGACCCCTTGCTCCAGTTATACAGCGCGCCTTAGAGGCCAATCAGTCTCTCTGTGGTTGTGATTGGTTACGTAATGAATTACGTTTTGGTTGACCCCAATGCAACGGCCTTCATCTTCTGTCCCACGCTGTCTGCTAGCTGTGGGAACTGGAGTATTTCCTTCTCTCCCGCATTTTCTGGCTCTACACAGTCAATCCGGTTCTAGTGATGAATCAGTGCCGTTGTCGTCTTTTCCAGCTAAAACAATAATTAAATAAGAAATAAATCGCAAACAACTTGAGGATGACTGCTAACGTTCTAAAGCAAGATCTAAACACATAAACAGTTAAAAAGAACGCTAATTTGACAAACTGACAATAAAACCGCAATCGCAGAATGAGTACAATAATTATTTCTTTCACTTACAGCCATCGTTTAACTGTTGTGCTTAATTTTTTGTTGTGAAAAGTTGTGTTTAACTGTGGCTTTGGAAACTGAAGGGGAAGTACGCCGCCGAACTGACATTCGCACATATTTTATATTGTCACATTAGCGGTTGGTGTGCACGGGGCGCGGGGATAGCTCAGTGGTTAGAGCGCCGGACCCGTGATTGAAAGGTCGCGGGTTCGAATCCCTACAGGAACGGCGGGATAATTTTCTTCTCCAAGGTCAACGTCCTGTGCTCTTATTTCGGTATCTTCGGTATCCGTTCCACCCCCGTGTTACAGAAGCAATACGTAAAAGATCCCTGTCATTCTGCCAAAAATGCAGGTGGCAGGTTACAGCCAGTGACATGGTGCATGGTTGTATGGTGTACACAGAACTTGCGCCGAGACGGCAGCAGTTTCATGTGGCACCAGCCATGCCGCCAGCGCTGTAAGTATACCACTCGGGGGATATTCCGACAAAAACGCGCTATAAAAAGCTAGTCACTCATGCAGAATCACATTTGAGCGCAGTGAGTGCTCGAGAGCGGATAATATAGCGCTATATATAAAAGCAGTCATCATCATCATCATCATCATCTCGTCTTTTCCAGCTAACTATTGGCTGCAGCCGCTGAGAGAGCTTTGTTATTCAAAACTGAGGCTGTCACTTCGATCCTGCTTCGCTCCGGATAGATAATATGGTGTCGTCTGTGGTGATGGATTCACGCTCCGAGAGCAAGGATAAAACGTTTCTCCCTGCTGCTATCGCAGGGAGTTTGCAATTTATGTAACAAAGTTAACGAAAGAACAGAAAACTTAATCGAATCGAAGAGTCCGCCATTTTGTTTGACCTTCTTTCGGTCGACCTTTTCACACGTCTGCGCTGATTGGTCGGCAGTCTGCACCACGTGCTTCCCACGTGTGATTGCCTCGCCGAAATAGAACACGTAAAAGTCTGCGACGTGCTTTAGGCAGTGTAGCGATAGGTATATAGTCTCCCTCTCCCCCCACCTCCATGCCCCCTTCCCCCCCTTCTCCCCGTCCCTAATAAGCCTTATGGTTTCTGTGGACGTTAAGCACCATGTTCACTTGGCCAGCGAACGAACAATCTGAGGACATGCCACACGCCGAGATTTCAACCGCACGAGAAAATCGCATCATCTAAAGTATCGTGTGGCTTAGGACTTCACTGAGCGGAACAAACACCAAGAAGCGAGGCTGAAGTCTAAAGCCACACTCCGGATGGGAACACAGAAAAGTTGTGTGAGTGTTTTCCGATTTTTCTCACATTCCATCTAGTTAGTCCTAAACAGTTCTAATTTTTATCATGTGACATTTTTATCAGATGTCATTAATCAACTGACGATGACTGTAATGCACCAAGAAGTTGCTTCTTCCTGTAAAGAACGTGAAATTTTCGCTGCAAAAGTTCAAAATCAAGAATCGAAAGTGTTTATTGCGAGGTGCACAAGAAACCGTTTGCCAAGATACTGACATCACAATGCACGAGAAAGTATCCTTGTTCCAGCCATGATAATCCGTCAGAGGTGTAACAGACGAAAATCGGCATAGTTTACCTAAACTGACATTTCGTTTAGACCTGCTCTGGATGAGCCTCGCTGGAACAGGAAACTCAGGATGGAAATCTCGGAACGCGGATACGGTGTGAAAATGTTATGTTTCAAAGTAATCTCGCTGGCTGACGCAAATGCACATAACCTGAGCAACCACCCAGCCGTGACATGAACACAGAGGCCTGTCTGGTGCCTAAAGCGAACTGTCTTCACAAATTAATGTCTGCAAAATGGTCGCTATAATAGTTAAAATTATGTCTTTTGACACTAGCAAGCCGCCATAGACTACCTTTACTTGGTCACGTCGTGCCGAAGCTCCGGGCAAAGGTCAGTGTGCAGCACAGGGCTGAAAGAAAAGTAAGTTGGTGTTTTACGCCCAGTCAACCAGTGCGGTTATCTCAGTGCGAGAAGAGAGAGAGAGAGAGAGAGAGAGAGAGAGAGAGAGAGAGAGAGAGAGAGAGAGAGAGAGAACACACACACACACACACACACACACACACTCACACGCTCACACACCGG
>OY757545.1:18937051-18946283 GCA_963584105.1 Alviniconcha strummeri | reverse complement strand
TCCCTACCTTATAGAACAGCTCTATATAAACTCTCTCTACCTTGTTTTGTGGTGACCATGTGCGGTTGAGGGACGTTAAAATCCAAACATTAACTAACCTGCCCTACCGAATGAACCTGTGATCTTTCTTGCCATTGTTTATCGGATCCAGATCCAGGCAAACCTCCCTGCCCAACGAACCTGTGATCTTTCTAGCCATCGGTTGCAGATCCAGATCCAGATCCAGCCAAACCCTCCCTGCCCAATGAACCTGTGATCTTTCTAGCCATCGGGTTGCAGATCCAGATCCAGATCCAGCCAAACCCTCCCTGCCCAATGAACCTGTGATCTTTCTAGCCATCGGGTTGCAGATCCAGATCCAGATCCAGCCAAACCCTCCCTGCTAAATGAACCTGCGATCTTTCTTGCCATCGTTTCACAGATCCAGCCAAACAAACCCTCCTTTCCAAATGAACCTGCGATCATCTTATGGCCGTCCTTTGTTCGACAGGTACAGCAGCGCGAACAGCCACAGCCGACACGGTCACAGGGAGAGGACTCTGGGCGGCTGGAAGGTGTCCGGCGCTGACCGCTCCCTCCTCGCCACCACCACCTCCTCCTCCTCCTCCTCCTCCGCCTCCCACTCGCAGCATTCCACCTCCCATACCAGGTCGCCCGGCGAGGAGGCATTGCAGGCGCGGAAACAGGTCAGTGTGGACATCGTGTGTGTGTGTGTGTGTGTGTGTGTGTGTGTGTGTGTGCGCGTGCGTGTGTTTGTGTGCACGCGCGCGCGCGTGTGTGTGCGTGTGTGCGTGCGTGCGTGCGTGCGTGCGTGTGTGTGTGTGTGATTTGAATCGCTGCGTCCCGCCAAGAATAAAATCTGCTGTGTTTCCAACCAGCAAAACGCTAACCTTCACATACGATTGGCTCCTCGACGGACCATGGCTGCAAAAATAAAACCCCAGTGAAGGCGTGCGTCCACGATGCTCGCCCTGCTGCCATGATTACTGGGGCCAACGGGAGCTGGGGGAAGGTCGGTTGCTCGCCTGTTTTGCATGGCCCAGTTCCTCTTTTAATCCACTCGTTCCATGATTGTTCCATGTCTCAAGATAGGCCTCGACACGCGTCGATACGGTTAAAGCTTGCAGATGCATGGCAGCTATTTTGCAGCAACCACTACACAGTGTATAAACCGGTCATAGCCTTATGGTGATAATGCTCTGTTGACAAGAGTTATTGCTCTCTCGCTTAGCTGTGCCTTAGAGAACAGCGTGTCAGCGATGGCTGTAATAACAAGCATAATGTATATAGCCACTCGTTTGATTGGGGATCAGCCGGGCCGTGCCAGGTCTACATGCAGTCAGGCATACAATGATCTTCTGGCAGATCATGATGTTGTTTATGTTGTCAAGGTGCCTTCGGCAGCAACGCTTCCATCAGAGGGCGCGGCATTAACCTTTTGGGAGCCAACTGGCGGATGTGAGGAATGGCAGAGCCCTTTCGAGGTGGGATGTAAGAGAGGAAATAAATCCGTCGTTTCTGTCAACACAAATCCAAGCAGGCCCACTCCGGGAGTATCCCAGCAGAACATGTTGGACGTGGAAACCGTCTTCAACTGCGCGTTTCATGCAGGGCCACCCCCCATTCGCAGGGCTACCTCCTATTCCACCACGTAACCTCCTATTCGCAGGGCCACCTCCCATTCGCAGGGCTACATCCTATTCGCAGGGCCACCTCCTGTTCGCAAGGCCACCTCCTATTTGCAAGGCCACCTCCCATTCGCAGGGCTACCTCCTATTCGCAGGGCCACCTCCTGTTCGCAAGGCCACCTCCCATTCGCAGGGCTACCTCCTATTCGCAAGGCCACCTCCTATTCGCAGGGCCGCCTATCCTATACGCAGGTCCATCTCCCATTCAGTTCAATTTAAAAAAAAAAAAATCCCACAAGGGGCAATTTTGTTGGGCTAACTCACATGCCGGACCACCTCACGTCCTCATAGTTCAGGAGTTGTGTGAGAGTCGAGGTGGCCGTCCTGGGCTGTCCGTCCTAACGAGCCTTCTGGTTTCCGTGGACATAAAGCTATACTGAACCATGCTTCGGCATTGGTCTCAGCTTGTCCCTAATATGTCAGCTGACATCTGAGGACATTAAGCAACACTACCTACCTGCCTACCTCACGTCCCACTCCCTTTCATCATCCCTTGGTTCCGGAAAGATTTGAGTGTTGCTAGACTCATCAACGGCAGGAAGGTGTACACGGCAAAATGTGCGGCGTTGGCCTGTTGCTCTGTAATATACTGCTGTGTCCACATTATAAACGCATTGCTCAGTTTTAAGATTTCGCCACCGAGACTTGACAGACGTCCCCTTCCCCCTCCCACCCAGCTAAATGTCTTCGTTAAAGCCAAAGCCATATTAAATGCATGATTGATGTCATAGATCAGAGGCTGTCCACCGGGTCGGCAAGGTCGGGAGGGGACTGCGACCCATTCTGGTGAAGTTTGTTTCCCGCAGGAAGAGGCGTGAGGTAATGGAGAAGAAGAAGTCGCTGAAGGGAAAGGATGGCTACCAGAAGGTCTACATCAACGACGACCTCACTCCTCTGCGGGCCAAACTGCTGGCTTTGGTAAAGAGGCTGGACAACGTGGACAAGGCCTGGACTGTCGGGGGGAGCATCCACTGCACCAAGAAGGTCCCGCCGGGTCTTGCCCCTGGAGCGAACCAGAGGCCTGTCGTCGTCATCGACACTCCTGACGATCTGTTCAAGCTGGGCTTGGAACAGATTGACTTCAGATCCCTTGGTTTGACCCACCTGGCTGATTTTGAGGAATAGGGGCGCCCTGGGGGTCTGTTCCTTCGACAAACACGTTGGCCAGAGGATGTCCGTGTTTGTAAGTATGTCCTACCTAAAGACAGTTTTGCCGTGAACGGTTGTAACTGTGATTGCGACTGTGATTGTGACCGTGATGAGGCATTGAGAGGTGTGCCAAGCAGTGACAAGAGGAACGTCCGTTACTGTTCCACCTGTGCCCGTGGCGGTCGTAGCAGTTGCGGTGGATGTGGATGGTGTGCTGAGTGTAGAACTGTGGTTAGTGATACTAACACTGGAAATGGAGGCAGGATGACCGATGTACCGAATGTTGATGAAAGTGTAGTGAATGATGTCACACAGGGAGGTATAATGACTGAGGTACGTACTGATGTTAATGTTAACGATGGCAAGGATGATCGCGTTGCGAATGATGACAGTGGGGATAGTGAGGTGCTGACTGATGTATGTAACGATGCTGAGTACGGGGTGTGCGGAAACGGAGATGGAAGCACGATGGATAAAGTAGTACGCAGTGATGTAGAGTTTGAAACTGACGAGAGTAAGGAAGGAGGTGAGGTGGTTGATGTATGTAGTGATATTAACGTTGAAAATGACACTAATGACATGAATGAAAAAGAAATGAAGAGGAGTGGAAGTGTAGTGGCTGATGTGTGTAATGCCAACATTGAAATTGACGTGAACAGGAGCGGGAAGGTAGTGGTCGAGGGATGTAGTGATGCCAGTATTGAAAATGATAGGAACAGGAGTGTAGGTGTAGTGTCTGATATGTGTGATGATGTCAACATTGAAAAGGACATGAACAAGAGTGAAGGGATAGTGGTTGATGGTTGTACTGATGTCAGCATTGAAAAGGACGTGAGAAGGAGTGTGGGTGTATCAACTGATGTGTGTAGTGAGGTGTGTAATGAAGCTAACACTAAAAAAGACGTGAATAGGAGTGGAGGTATAGCGGTTGATGTGTGCAATAATGTCAACATTGAAAATGGCATGAACATGAGCGGAGGTGTATTGGTTGATGTATGTAGTGATGTGAACGATGAAAATGGCATGAACATGAGTGGAGGTGTATTGGTTGATGTATGTAGTGATGTTAACATCGGAAATGACAGTAGCACGAGTGAAGGTGTACCGGCTGGTATGTGTAGTGATGTATGTAATGATGTTAGCACTAAAAATGACGTGAATAGGAGTGGCTGTGTGGTGGTTGATGTATGGAATGATGTTGACTTTGAAAAGGATGTGAGCTGCAGGAGCGGTGTATTGGGTGACATGTGTAGTGGTGCTAACATTGAAAATGGCGTGAACAGATTTGGAGGTGTAGTGGTTGATGCACGCAGTGATGTTAATGTTGTTGATGAAGGTGTATCGTTTGATGTGTGTGGTGATGCTAACGTTGTAAATGATGCCGATAGGAGTGCATGTACTTATGCTAATATGGAATATAACACGAACAGAACCAGAGATGTGATGATGGACGTACGTAGTGATGTAAATGTGGAAGACGAAGTGAGCGCTACTGCTAATAGTGAGAATGACGGGACCAGGGATGTTCCAAACAAGGCAGGAGTAAGTGCCACCTGCTGTTTAAAAATAGTGTCACTAAATGTGTGTGGATTGATGTCGAAAATGAAATACCCGGAATTTTGCGAAATGTTGGTGTCGAATGATATCATTTGCTTAACTGAAACAAAAATGGACGATCTTGACAGCTTCGATTTTGATGGATTCACCTGCTTTATGAAAAATAGAAGCATCTATAAAAGGAAATCGGGGGGGATAGCATTGCTAGTGAGAAATCAGATCTTAAATATGGTGAAGATAGTGGAGCATGTAGATTTTAAAAGACGAATTGAGAAACGTTTACGCAAGTTTTATCGTTTTGTAGACTTTTGTGTCTTTAATGATGGACTATTTTTTGAACTACCGTGTGATACCCAAAACGACACTAATTGTAAGAAATTACTTGTCTGTGCTTTATATATACCGCCAGAAGGGTCTGTCTACAGTAACAGAAGCTCTTTTACTGAGTTGGAAGAAACACTTCTGCATATAAACCTGGATAATGTCCTTATCATGGGTGATCTAAATGCAAGAACTGGGGATTCCAGCGACTATATTTGGGATACTGCGGCTTTAGATAATGTACTGGATGATGTTAGTACAACTGAACTCATGAAAATGTACAATATCCAACAAGACAGAAGGTCGCAGGACGTAGGTAAGAATAACTTTGGCCATGCGCTCATTGATTTTTGTATTACTCAGCGTCTTTTGATTGTAAATGGCAGAGTTGGCGGAGACGCTGATTTGGGAAAATTGACCTGTAAAAACGCTAGCCTTGTTGACTATGTTATAGCGTCGCCGTGGGTTTTTCCATGCATCTGTGACTTTTATGTTGGTGATTTTGATGAATGTTTATCTGATATTCACTGCCCTGTATTTATAAAACTGAAAACTGGTACTGATAGCCACAAAACAATCCATAACGTAAATGTTAGTCAGGGTATGATGGGGTTTGCTAAACCCGTTTGGAGACCAGGAGCTGAGCGTGATTATTTAGCTGAAATTGACGAGGGAGGAGTAGAGGTAATTTATGATCGTATGCAAAAGTTGCTAGAAAGTACTGACAGTATTAACCAATCTGATATCGACGACATAACGGATGGTATATGCAGCTTGTTAACAAATGCAGCTGTTAGACTGGATATGTACCAGAGCCAAACCTGTATGAGAGAGGACAAAGGCAAAAAAAATCAAAATGAGCCAAGAAGACAGGAGATAAAAAAGAATAAATACCCTTGGTTTGACGCAGAATGCAAGAAGAAAAGGGCCGAGTATCGAAAAGCTAAAGGTATGCATAAAAGTCATGATAATTATTATACCAAAGGAGAGAGAGCACGTGCGCATAAAGAGTACAAAAAAGTTCTAAACAGGAAAAGCCGAATGCACACGAAAGTGTTCCACGAAAGGATAAGATCATTGCGTTCTTCGGATCCACGTGCATATTGGAGAATCCTGAATAGTAATAACCGTCAAAAGAAGCATACTGTAGATGCCATTAGCCATGATCTTTTTGTTGAGCATTTTCAGAAGCTGGGCAACATCCCCGAGGAAGAATTTCATACATTTGATAACGAAACTGATATATTTGTACACGATGATTTAGAAAATGATATCTCAGCGGACGAAGTTTTGAAATGCATCAAGAAGCTTAAAAATAATAAATCCTGTGGGTATGATGGTATACTTAATGAATTCCTAAAGACCTCTTCTTCTAAATTGCTAATCGCAGTTACTACGCTATTTAATATTGTACTGCAGACAGGTAAAATTCCACACGCTTGGTCTATTGGCTATATTAGTCCTATTTATAAAGGAAAAGGAGAAGAGAATGACCCAGATAACTATAGGGGTATAACTGTGCTGAGTTGTTTTGGAAAACTCTTTACTAGTGTGATAAACGATCGAATTCATTCTTTTTTAGAAACCAATGATATTCTTGGTAATGAACAATCAGGTTTTAGGAAAGGGCATTCGACGATGGATCACGTTTTTGCTTTACATTGTCTCATTGATGTATATTTGCAGCGGAAAAAAAATTATTATTTTGTGCGTTTATTGACTATAAAAAGGCCTTTGACAGTGTGCAGCGCGGATTGTTGTGGGGAAAACTGTTAAATTCTGGTGTGAATGGGAAGGTTCTACATGTGATACGAGATATGTATGCTAAAGCAAAATCATGTGTGAAAACTAGGCATGGTCTATCGCAGTTTTTTGTCTCAAACGTTGGTCTGCGTCAGGGGGAAAATTTGTCACCAGTTTTGTTTTCGCTGTTTTTGAATGACTTAAAAGGTTTTTTAACGAGTAACAATGTTCAGGGCTTAAAACTACCATTTGCATTGGCCCAGGATGTGTGTCTTCAAGATATCGACAATTTTTTGTATTTGTTTTTATTGTTGTACGCGGATGACACAATGGTACTAGCCGAATGTCCTGAAGATTTGCAGAGAGCGTTAGATATACTCAAAATATATTGTGAATTATGGGGTCTCGATATTAATGTTAGGAAAACCAAAGTCATGATATTTTCAAGGGGGAAGATCAGAAAAATGCCGAAATTCAATTTTAATGAGGAAACTGTTGACGTTGTTTGGGATTATAAATATTTGGGAGTAAAATTTAACTATAATAACAAGTTTAAAAAGGCACAACAGTTACAGTTTTTACTTGCAAACAGGGCTATGTTTTCACTATTAAGGAAATGTCGGCAGCTAAATTTGCCACTAGATATACAATTAGAACTTTTTGAAAAATGTGTGCACCCAATCCTTCTGTATGGTTGTGAAATATGGGCGTGCGAGAAGATGGATGTAATCTCAAAACTACAGCTTCGATTTTTAAAACTGACCTTAGGTGTCAAAGTTACAACCCCAACATGCATGGTGCTTGGGGAAGTGGGAAGATATCCGATAGAAATTGAAGCAAAATGCAGGATGTTAGGATTTTGGTATGGTTTGTGCAGTACCTCTCACTCTGAATCGCCTAAGATTTCTAACCTAATGTTTCAGCTATGTTCTAAGTTGTATTATGCAAGCAATTATAAGCTCCCATGGCTTATGAAAGTGCACTCGTTATTAGATAGTTTAGGATTATCTTATATTTGGTCTAACCAAATCCATACCATCGAAAGCTTTAAACGTATAGTGAAGCAAAGACTAATGGATCAATTTATACAAGAATGGCAAAGCAGAGTAGCAGAAAATAGTGTTTGTAGTAATTATTGTTTATTTAAAAAGAAATTTTGCTTTGAGGAATATCTAACCTATCTCCCATCTATCCTAAGACAAAGAGTATTGAAATTTAGACTTAGTAATCATAGACTGCCAATCCAGCAAAGACGAACGTTAGGTATTCCAAGGGATGAAAGAATATGTACTGTTTGTGACAGTGGTGAGGTAGGAGATGAATTTCACTATCTGCTTAACTGTTCCAACGAAAATGTCAAGAGAAACCGTATTAAGTATGTTGATAAATATTATACACATCATCCCAACGTGCCCAAATTTTGTAGTCTCATGAATATGACGTCAAAATATAAGAATATCAAGCTTGCTAAATTTATTAGTTGTATTCTTCAATTATTTTGATTAAGCCAATAACGAACAACGAAAACAAAAAAGAAAAAGTTAATTTTTACGCCTTAGCCTTATATATTTATAACAACTTTGATTTGTGTTTGAGCATTTAATTATTTTTTATATATAAAGTGTGGTAGTTATTTATTAGTAGAACGCATGTACTTGTTCATAGGGAATGTCGTGTGCGAATGTAACTTCGCTTTCTAGCCCCCAGGGGCCAAAAGCTCAATAAAACCTTGAAAACCTTGAAACCTTGACACAAAGAGCCTTGTCTGGGCAGAATTCAACGGCTTTGGAGCGTTCAGTGCATGCTGTTTTTTAACCGTGTTAAAACAGAAACGGTCTCGTGCCTGTTACACACGGAAAATAAGTCTACACAAATAGGCTACACACCCTTATTTACAAATAATGGAAAATAAGTCGTCTATTAAAGGCAGCTTTGGGAGAGAGGGTGTATATATGCGTGAGTACATGAACTGACAAAGTGACTCCAAAGTAGCCAGAGCTCAGGAGCTGTGTGAGTTTCGAAGGGGCAATCCTGGGCTCCCTGTCCCTAACAGTCCTGACGGTCTCTGTGGACATAAAGCAATATTGAAGTGAACTCCAAAGTGACAGAAAGGTAAGTATTTTGACGGTGGTCACTTGCAGGAAGAAAAATAAGAAGAAATTATGGTCCCCACTTCTGAGACTCCTGAGCTATCAAAGATTCCCTCTTTTAAGCCTAGAGTAGGTCAGAATGCAGCCTTGAATGCTTCGTCGGCTGTCAGGAATTATAGCTTCTTCTTTTTTCTTTTTTTCTTCTTTTTTTCTTTTTTCTTTTTGTTGCCTTTCTTCTTCGCGGGGAGCGAGAAAGGAGAGAGAGAAGGGATGGGGGGACGAAGGAGGAGGGGGAAGACAAACAGGAAGAGAGAGATAAAGGAGAAGGGGGCGGGAAGAGAGAGATGGAAGAAACTGAGGGTGAGAGGGAAAGAAGAGCTGAAGAGAGAGAGAGAGAGAGAGAGAGAGAGAGAGAGAGAGAGAGAGAGAGAGAGAGAGAGAGAGAGAGAACTCAGAACTTTATTACACAAGGATTAAGATTTTAGGCAGTTGCCTATTCTTACAATCTGTCCCTGCTAATCTACATGCCAGTAGGCTACACATAAAACAATAGTAACAACACTGACTACTGGAGTAATTATGAAAAAGATGATAGTGTCAGGTTAGGAGGAAGAGAGAGAGAGAGAGAAGAAAAAAAATGATAATTTTAAAATCAGTCAAAACCTGACGGGTGTGGGGAAGGGG